>PVKC010016731.1:0-20609 GCA_004027635.1 Crocidura indochinensis
TGTATTCATTTTGTTTATAAGTGTGACATTAGCATTTCCAACTGACTTTTACATTTTTAGCGAGCCTAAAAAAATCTTTTATAGGGGTTACACCAAAAGTGTTCTAGAGTCATAGGGTTTTACCCTGACACGCAAAGGATTGAATTCAGGGTTGTTCTACCTACTAGGCATGTGATCTGCCACTTTAGCTATTGCTTCCTTTATGGAAGCTATTTAAGCCTTGAATAGTGGTAGCTATCACGAGAGCAGAGTTTGGAGACACAGTCAACAATGAGAGACAGCACTGGGGTTCAGATTCATGTCCTTATAAGTGGAAGGCACATGCTCACCATCCTGTCATATCCTCAGTCCTTCAGCTACACCTAACTGTGCTATGCATTAGGGATGCATGTATCTTTTTTATTCTGAATTAGGATACACTGGATCCTCATTTGTGATTTGATTTTTTTTAGGTTTTTTTAAAATTCTAAACTTATAGCTCTCTATGTATTTATTATGAATCCTTTTTTGAGTATATTCAAATGTCAACAGAGTATAATGTAGTTATTATCAAACTACTATATTTTATTTTGTTATTTAACCTAGTGAGTGAATAGAGAACATAGACACAATCTTGACCTACCTCTACCTTAGCTCCTATGAAACTAATATTACAATGCCTGTCCTGACAATCTGATCTTAGGGGAAAAGACTTTTTTTATTCTTTCAGCTATTCTTGTCTGTATAATAACTACCCTCACTTCAAGACTTAGTGCACTATTTAATTTTGATATGCCCTGAGGGGTATAGGATACTATCAAGCATTCATCCTTTGCTCCAGGGTTTCTTAAATTACCTGCTTGTAAATCTCAACTGGCAGCTGCATTTAGTTCCCATGGTAACCTACTTGATGTCAATATATATTTGAATGTATTCAGGACACTTAAAAACCAAAAGACCTGTCTAAAATGCAATAAACAAGGCCAGCACAAAGGAGATACCTGAGCATTATTATATATTTTTAGGTCTATACTATGGAATACAAATACATAGATAGCAGACTTTAAGAAGTTTGCAACAGTCTGAGTTTAGGTTTACATGTCTAGAATGAGAGTGGATTCTTGATTTTTGACATGAATAATAGATAAGTCTACTGATGCTGGAATAAGATAAGATCTAGTTATCTATGAAATGTTCAATTTGTTAGACATTTTAGGATGACTTATGCGTGATAAACCAAAGGAAAATGCACAAATATCTCTCTAGACTTTGCTGTCTGAGGCTGTGTAGATCCTAGAAGTAAGGTATTCATTTCTGATATGAAGATAATAATGAGATTTTAAGGAGTGAATGTCTTATGAGACCATTTTGGTATGGGTGGGCAAAGCATACACATCTAGATTTCAGGCACTGCAGAAAATGAGAGAAATTCATATTTATGACATATAATCATGAACTGTTTTTTAAAATTCCTTGAATTTTAATTAAGGAACAATTTATAGAAAGCAAAATGCACACACAAAAAGTTTTTTTCATTAACTTTTGACAAATATATCTACTAATAAATAAGAATAGAGCATATTGTTCCAGTTAACTCATCTTTGGTCCTCTACAGTGTTTTGAAAAACATGTCAATTTTTCCTCTTCTATAATTTTATATAGATACAATAATAGTATTTTATTTTATTTATTATCTTTATTATTTTTTTGGTTTCTGGGCAACACCCGGTGATGCTTAGGGGTTACTCCTGGCTATCCACTCAGAAATTGCTCCTGGCTTGGTGGACCATATTGGACGTTGAGTTATTGAACCCCAGTCCATCCTAGGTTAGCTGCATGCAAAGCAAATGCCCTACTGCTGTGCCACCACTGCACCACAGCTTCGGCCCCAAGGAAATGGTGAAATATTCTCTAGTCTGGTTCTCCTGGCTCTTAAATTTTTATTTCTGGGCTTCCCTCACCATCTTTTTTACAATTCTTTATCTGTTATACTCTAGAGAGAAGTTCATTTAGGGAGTCTATAACAGAAAAATAATCATAAAAATTTTAGACCACACTTACTTGAGGCTTCCTCCAAGGTTTAGCTCTACAGAGAATATGTAATTTACCTGTACTTTGTAGTTTTCTCTAATGGATGGAGAAACTTTTATGATGACATTGTGAGCTTGAATAGGATGACAGAGCCATGTAAGAGAAGTCTTGATTCCATAGCCACCATTGAGAGAACAACACTCAAAGCAATACTACATAATGCAATACTGTGATTATGCTATTATGCGTAGAAAACATTTAATTGTGTTCATATATATATATACATACATACATACATACATATATATTTAAATCTTTGGGCCATCCCCGATGACACTCAGGGGTTACTCCTGGCTATGTGTTCAGAAATTGCTCCTGGCTTGGAGGATCATATGGGACTCTGGGGGATAGAACTGTGGTTAGTGCTGGGTCAGCCACATACAAGGAAAACAAGCTACCACATGCAAGGCAAATACCCTACCACCGTGCCATCGTTTGGGCCCCCGGTGCTCAGTTATTTAATAGCACTTGTACTGAAATTGAGGGGCTATCTGCCATAACTGCTAAATTATATTAGTTTATTATCAAATAATAAACTATTACATAAATGAGTATACTAGCTGTCACCTCCAACACTCATGCCTTTAGTAGATAAATTAAAATCAAGGTCAAGGACATTCTAGAGACTAACATTCTTCCCTTGAATTCTGTTCATTTTAGTTTCAATCTTTGCAGCACATAGATCTCCTAAACACTACTCTGAGCACCAAATCCATTATATCCTCGGAACACTGCAGAATATGACCCCAAATGTATTAAGAAAAGAAGAGGGAATGCACAACTTTTTAATAAAAGAAGTAAGGAAGCATTTGCACTTAATGCATTTAGCTGGGAGAAGGAAGAGTACTACAAAAAAAATGTTCCCAAACACTTAAATGCTTAAAATACTTTGACATTCAAAGGGCATGGTTGAAGCATTTAGAACAGTAGAGATTATTGAGCAGAGACTTATTGATAGATTATCTATCTAGATTTTATCCACACTGGAATCACATT
The DNA here is from genome assembly GCA_004027635.1 of Crocidura indochinensis. Classification (NCBI taxonomy): domain Eukaryota; kingdom Metazoa; phylum Chordata; class Mammalia; order Eulipotyphla; family Soricidae; genus Crocidura; species Crocidura indochinensis. The sequence continues at coordinate 3,067 of PVKC010016731.1, forward strand.
TAAGCTCTAGAGATGTACTACTTAGGCTTCAAGTATAGTTTTGAAATTCAGTTAAAAGCTTTATCCTTAAATTTCCCATTTATGCATTTCTTTTTGACATTTCTTTTTTAGTGTTTTCAGTGTTATGTTTCATTGTAAAGCTCAAATTAAAAATCCTCTAGTAGAATTTATAGGTAAAGACAAGATTTATTATTGAAACTTATTTCTTTCTTTGGAAATGATATTCAGGTAATTCTATATCTTCTGTTGTTAGGAAATTTTAATGACATATTTGCTATTAATTTAATGACATGTTAAAATTTAATGACATATTTAATGACATATTTGCTATTGTTTTTTGTAAACTTCTAACCCACATACAAAAATGCAAGTGAATCATTGTATCACACATGTTCATAATTTAATGCAAAATTATTTAAAATTATTATTATTTTTTTGGGCCACACCTGGTAATGCTCAGGGGTTACCCTGACTATGCGCTCAGAAGTCACTCCTGGCTTGGGGGATCAGATGGGACACTGGGGTATCGAACCGCGGTCAGTCTAAGACTAGCGCAGGCAAGGCAGGCACCTTACCTCTAGCGCCACCACCCGGCCCCAAAGAAAGAATGACTTTTTTTTTTTGTTTTTGGGCCACACCCGGCAGTGCTCAGAGGTTACTCCTGGCTGTGTGCTCAGAAATAGCTCCTGGCAGGCACGGGGGACCACATGGGACACCAGGATTCGAACCAACCACCTTTGGTCCTGGATCAGCTGCTTGCAAGGCAAACACCACTGTGCTATTTCTCCGGGCCTATTTAAAATTTTTGAATTTAGGTTCAATACTATACAAAATATTAAAATTTACATAAACTACTTCTTGGCATTAAGTTTGGTGATTCAACTTCAGCGACAAAGGGAATAGAAATAAAATTGAAGGAGGTAGAGAGATAGTGCAGAGTTACTACACTTGTATTGTATATCACTGCTCCCAGTTTGATTCTCAGCACCATAGATGATCCCCAAAGTACTTTCACACTGATCCCTGAGCACAGAGCTAGGAGGAAGTCAAAAGTCCAACTAACAGTGGCCCCTCAAAAGACAAACAAACAAACAAAAGAAACGTAAAATAAACCAAAATGCTCACATAAAAATTAAATTAGAGATACAGTGACTCAGTTGTAGAGGACTTGCCTTGCATGAAAGTTACCTTGGGTTTGTTAACTGGAACTGAAATAGAAGAAGAGAGAAACCATCCTAAAAGACATCTTACTCAGTAAGAACAAAAATATTCACATGCTATCATTTAACATTGAGAAGAAGTGAATGGGCACTGTAATGCATACTTATGGCCAACAGGTATTTGAAAAAATATTCAGTATCACCCTTCATTAGGGAAATGCAATTCAAAACAATGATGAGTCCTCACTTCACACATATGAGAATGGTCCATGCTCAAAAGGCTAAGGACAACACATTTTGATGAGAATGTGGAAGGAGACTTTCATTTACTGTTGGTAGGCTGATAAATTGTCAAGCCTCTATGGAAAACAAAGTCATTCTCTTACTCAGAATTTATCTACCATGTGATCTAGGATTTTTCACTTTGTGTTCCAAAGCATACAAAGAATATATTAATTTGAAGATACCTGCATGACAATGTTCATTAACAATAGCCAGTTTAAGAGGAACAAGCCAAATATCCAATGACAGAAGAGAGATAAATGGTGGAATCTGAGCACAATAGGTCAGTACATGTGCATAGTTTTAAGAAAAGACAAGGAACTAGGAAGGCCACAATGAGCTGTAGTGCATGCTTTGTATAGAGACCCATGTTCATTTTTTGGTATCCCATTGGTCATCTTGTGCAGTGTGAAGCAACCCCTAAGAACCAAGCTAGGATTAGTCTTCTGAATAATACCATATGTAACATTAATAGAAACTTTTTTTTTAAAAAAAAAAAGGAAAAGCTTTGTTTTGTTCTGCTTGGTTTTGTTTTTTCTTTTTCTTTTTTTCCTTCCTCTTTTAAATTTATATTCACAGTCTCTAGACAAAGTCTCCTCCTGATTTTTTTTTGAATTTTTCCCCTTTTTTATTTCAAGAGAACCATAAAACTTGAACCATCTTGTTCTACCACTTAATTGAGAAAAAAAAAAGTGGATGGTACCAGGAGCAAGTAGTCTCAGGAACATTGAGTGGAAATAAAAAAGAAAATGATCAGACCTAAATACCCAACCCAAAGTTAACGACAATGGAATCAAGAAACCCAAACCACAGAAAGCTATACACAAAAGGGACCAGTTGTACTAGCAATCCAGGGGGGCTAAGGGTGAAAGTGCAGGATGCAAGCTAGGAAAAGGGGAGGTGGGTGGTCAACACGGATGGTAGGAATTGCCCCAATTCATTGGTACTATGTACCTTAAACATAACTGTGAAAACTTGTTATTCACATCAGCCTCAATAAAAACTATTTAAAAAATGAAAATAAGGAAAAGTGATCATGCTAAGTGAAAAAAGTTAGATATAGATAGATGTTTTACTGGGTGGGTTATAAATAAACAAAGCTAGGGAACTGACAAAACCAAATTAATATAAACCCTTCTGAATGCAGAACTGATATTAGCAGAGATATGGGAAGGGAACCCGATGGATTGTTAGAGGTATTGAGGCATTTTGGAGATAGATGTGGTATGATAAAATATTTTAAAGAGATGTGAAGTTTTATCTCTAAAATAAATTCTTAAAAACCAAATTTGGGTCCTTGAAGACTAACAACGATAAAAAATGAAGTGACTGGAGAGATATTATTTTGGGTCAGACACTTGCCTTATAGATATAGCCAACCAGGACCCATCACCAGTACCACATATGATTCCCTGAGCATCAACAGGAGTCATATATAAGTGCAGAAACAGTCGAAAACCCTGAACTATCACGTGTTATCCCAAAACAAACAAGAAATAAAATATTGAACACCTGTAAGAACATTACATTTTTTTCCTTAAAAGTTATAAACTGCTTTTTGTTAAATAGAATTCAAAACAGGCAATAAAAATGATCCCGAGTGCTTCAAATATATATAAATATATATTATATATAAATATATTTATACATTTAAATATACATAGACTAGTATATATTAATATATAAATATATAAATTTTATATATAAATAAAATAAAAATACAGAGATATTTTAGTGAATGAGTATTTTTGGAAGATGATATAAGGCACATGTTTGAAAAATTAGAATTATAAAATAAATGAAAAGTTTGAAATAGAGATTAATTTATATTCCCATAAAACTAATTGCTGGTAAATTGAGTAGTCTCACTTCAGAGTGGTTAATATTATTTGCATTTTTTTTCACCTTTTTCTTGACTTGTTTCTGACTCTTTCCTACTCAGTTGCCACCACCTTCATCTAGCTAATATGGTTTCCCCCGAAGAATAACACTAGCCATGTAACTTTGTTTTCCCATTTTGGTCTCCTTATCTCTACTCTACCCTGGACACTATTGCTAAATTGCTAAATTCTGAAGAGTCCATCCTTTATGTCATGCCACTTCCACTAATTCTCAAGATGAAAGTTCAAATTTATCACAAAGCACAAGAGCACACCTTATTTTTGCTTTCATCTTTGCCTCCGATGACCTGAAGCTTCTTTTTGATTCTTTTCTCTCTATTCATTGCAGTTCTCCCAGAGTACCAACCATAGAAAAAGTTTTTACCTCTCCCTCTACTATATTTTTGCTATTTGCACTTCCAACCTTCTGCCTGGCTGACTTTCGTTCATCATTTATAGATTAGTTCTTTTACTAAAAACATTTACTGAATTCCCTATTCATTTTGCAAAGATAGCCACAGCACTTCTGTTTTTAAGCAGCTCTACCCAAACTCTTATTCATGCTGCTCTGAAATTATCCATTGTTTTTCCTGTGTATGTTTTGGAACAGGCTCTCCGTAGCTCTAGGGCAAGAATCCTGTCTTGGTACTTTAGTGAATGATGCTGAGGTGTTTAGCTTTTCTGGTGATGAAAAAAAAATACATATTTCAGAAGCTTGCTTCCTTGCTAGACTTATTAAAAATAGAGTGATTGCCTGAATACTAAGTTCAGGCATAGTCTGTGAAATTGTGAAGAAATCTTGCATCTAGGAGACCACCTTTTCCTAATTCAATTATCCTTCAATATCTTCTAGATCTTTATTGAAGGAAAGAAGTGATTGCCATTTATAAGTATTTGTTTAATTCAAGAGTCAATATAATGGGGAAAACTTCTTTCATTCCTCAAAAATATCAGTTCTTAAAAAACCCAAAATAAAAATGAATTAAAAAGGCAGAACTGCTCACATGAGCAGAGTTTAGACAAAGTTTTTTTTTTTTTAATGAAAAAGACATAAAAATAATTCCGGCGTTTTCTCAATTCCCCACATTGCTTTTATTGAAAAGTTAACAGCCCTCAAATACCATTATATGGGAGAGTAACAAGATTGAACCTTAAAAGAGTAAAATTTTATATTCAAAGTTATTCTTTTTGTTTGTTTGTTTGTTTTTTTTTTTTTTGGTCCACACCTGGTGATGCTCAGGGCTTATTCCTGGCTCTGCACTCAGACATCTCTCCTGGCTTGGGGACGAAATGGACCTCTGGGGGGTGGAACTGCTGTCTGTCCTAGGTCATCCACATGCAAGACAAATGCCCCACCGCTGCACCACTGTTCAGGTTCAACAAAGTTATTCTTACATTAATTCACCGGGGCCGGAGTGATAGCACTGTGGTTGGGCATTTTGCCTTGCATATTGCTTACCAGGGACAGACCCGCGTTCAATCCCCAGCATCCCATATGGTCCCCTGAGCCTGCCAGAAACAATTTCTGAGTGCAGAGTCAGGAGTGCCATATGGTCCCCCTGAGCACTGCCGGGAATGCCCACCCCCAATAAAACAAAAACAAACAAAAACAACAAAACCCCAATAATGTAGGCAATCCTTTCTAGAATAGTTTTTAAAAATTATAAAGAACCACTGCCAAATTTTGGACTAAGTTCTGGAAATTTAGATATAATTGAGTATCAATCTCTGCCACAGAATTTGTTCCTTTCAAGTGTTTTAAGTGCTGCAAAATAACACATAGTTTAAAACTCATCCTCTCAATAATTTTCAAGATATAGTACATTATTGTGAACCCCACACAAATCTTCAGAAGTGCATGCTCGAAACTCCAGGCCTATGGAATAATAACCTCCCACCTGCTTTCTTTTACCAACCCCTTCTACAAAATTCTACGTTGTTTCTAACAATTTTGCTACCTCTTTAATGTAGCATAAAGTCCTAGATTCATTCATTAGAAAGTACATGAGAGGGTTCCTTCTATTTTAGGGCTGAAAAAACTCCATGATATATGTATATACACAGTTCCCTTATATATTAGAAAATAATATTGCTGAGTCATATTGTAATTCATCAAAAAGTTTTTGAGAAACACTCATAGAATTTTCCATAGCAGCCTGTACCATTTGACCAAAGGTGCGTAAGAGTTCTGATTTCTCTGCATCTTTGTCAGCACTTGTCTTTTAAAATTGTTTTATAAGAGTCATCCTGAGGTGTGGTTCACTGTAACTTTGATTTACTTTTCTTGATTCCCTGATGGGTAGTAAAGCTGAACATTTTTTCCATTTTCTTAATGGCTATTTGTATCTTATCTTCGGAAAATTATCTTTGTATGTGAAAAATATTGCAATATTTTATATACTTAAGTAATTTTACCATAATATTATGAGGTAGGTAGTTTTAATTACTCTTGGTTTTGCTTTGTTTTGTTTTGTTTGGGTTTTTGGGCCACACCTGGCAGTGCTCAAGGGTTTCTCCTGGCTCAAAATTGCTCCTGGAAGGCTCAGGGACCATATGGAATGCCAGGTATCGAACCAGGTCTGGCCCAGGATGGCCATATGCCAGGAAAATGCTCTATCCCTGTGCTATCACTCTAGCCCCTACTCTTGGTTTTTGATAAAGGAACTCAAGGAACTGAGGCAGTGATGTTAAAAGTATTTTCATTTTTATTTTATAGCATCTGAATGAGAATAGTTACCTAGGGTAGATGTTGTTACCACATCAACGTAAGTTATAGAAACTAAGCCCTACCATCCTTAAGTTGCCTAAGGCCATAGACTTAAGTGTAATGAATAATAGATAGAATACTCAACTTATTCATATTTTCTATTTTTATGTCATCATTTTTTAAATTTAAACACCATGGTTACAATGTTGTTCATAATAGAGTTTTTTTTTCCACAGATGAAGTTGTTTATGATTGACTTATAGTCATATAATGTATAACAACCTTCACCAGGGCACATTTCCCATCACCAATGTCAACAGTTTCCCTTTCACCCTCCTTGATGCTCTATTTTCTGCCACTCACCCTCTCCCACCTACCTCTGGGACAGGCATATTACTTCTCTTTCCCTCTCTCTCTTTCTCTTGATCACTCCCCACACTTTTCTTTTGTGACATTGTAATTTGTACTACTGCAATTGAAGGGTTACCATGAATGTCCTTTTTATATTAGACCTTCTCTACCCTAACTGCACTCTCCATTCTTTGTGGCATGCTAGCTACCATAGAATGGTCTTCTTGATTTTCATCTTTATTATATCTAGATATCATTGCCTCACTGCCTTTTATATTCCTTATATAAGTGGCGAGTGATTATTGAAAGTGATGAGTGAGATTATTCTGTTTATCCCTCTCCCTCTGACTCATTTCACTCAGCATAATAATCATGTTCATGCAAAGCATGTAAAGCAAAATTCATGACTTTATTTTTTCCTAAAATATACATAGTATTTTATTGTGAAGATATACCACAGTTTCATTAGCCACTCATCTCTAGTTGGGCACCTGGGTTGCTTACAGATTCTGGCTATTGTAAGTAGTGCTGTGATGAACATAGGAATGCAGAGGTAATTTTTGTATTGTGTTTTTTGTGTTCCTAGGGTATATCAATAGTTGTAGTATTTCTGGATTATAAAGAAGCTCAATTTTCAGGTTTTTTTTTGGGAGGGGGCACACCCGTTTGATGCTCAGGGATTACTCCCAGCTAAGCGCTCAGAAATTGCTTGGAGAGACCATATGGGACGCCAGGAGATCGAATCGAGGTCCTTCCTTGACTAGTGCTTGCTAGGCAGACACTTTACCTCTAGTGTCACCTCACTGGCTCCCCAATTTAGATAAGAAATATCTAAATTGTTTTCCAGAAAGGTTGAACTAAATGGCATTCCCACCAGCAGTGAATGAGAGTTCCTTTCTTCCCACATTCCCCTCCAGCACTCATTGTTCTTATTCTTTGAGATGTGTACCATTCTCTGTGGTGTGAGGTGGTATCTCATTGTTTTGATATTCATCTCCCTGATATTAATGATATGGAACATCTTTCATGTGCCTTTTGGTCATATGTATTTTTTTTTGAGGAAATGTCTGTTCATTTCTTCTCATGTTTTGATGGGGTTAGATTTTTTTTCTTGTTCAGTTCTGTCAGTACCTTATATATCTTAGATATTAACTATTTATCAGATGAATACTGGGTGAATAGTTTCTGCCATTCCATAGGTAGCCTTTGTATCTTAGTTACTGTTTACTTTGAAGTGCAGACGCTTCTCAGTTTAATGTAGTCCCATTTGTTTATCTCTGCTTCTACTTGCTTGGATAGTGGTGTTTCCTCCTTACAGAAGCCTTTAGTTACAATGTCATGGACTGGTTTGCCTAAGTTTTCCTCTATGTTCCTTATGGTTTCAGGTATGATATCAATATATTTAATCTGTTTTGATTTGACATTTGTGCATGGTGTTAAAAAGAGGCCTGAGTTCACCTTTTTGCATGTAATTGATCATTTTTTCCCAACACCACATGTTGAAGAGGCTTTCCTTGCTCCATCTTGTATTTGTTACCCCTTTATCAAAGATAAATTGGTTGTATGCCTGGGGGTCAGTCTCAGAATATTCAAGTCTATTCCATTGTTATGAGGGTCTGTCTTTTTCCAAGGTCATGCTGTTTTAATTGCTATTGCTTTATAGTACAATTTAAAGTTGAGGAAAGTGATGCCTTTCGTTTTCTTTCTTTCAACTATAGCGCTAGTTATTTTTGGAAATTTATTGTTCCAAATAAATTTTAAGAGTGTTTGATTCACTTCTTTGAACAATGTCATGGATATCCTTAGAGGGATTGCATTAAATCTGTACTTTGGCAAGTATTGTCATTTTTATGATGTTAATCCTCTCAAGCAGGGTTTCTATTTCTTTCTGTTCTCTTTTATTTCTTGAAGCAGTGTTTTATAGGTTTCTTTGAATAATTTTTCACTTTTTTAGTTAAATTGACTCCCAGGTACATGATTTTCTGTGGCAGAATTGTGAATGGGATTTTTTAAATGTCTTTCTTCCTTTTATTTATTTAAATATAGAAAAGTCATATGTTTTTGTGGGTTAATTTTGTAGCTGCCACTTTACTATACAAATCTGTTGTTGCTAGAGCCTTTAGGATTTTCTGAATATAGTATATCATCATCTATAAGATATATAGTATATATCATCTGTAAACAGTGAGATCTTGACTTCTTCCTTTCCAATCTGGATGGCCTTGATATCTTTTACTTGCCTGATTGTTATGAAAAGTTTTCCAGTACTGTATTGAATAGAAGTGTCTAGAGAGGACAAACTTGTCTTGTGCCAGATCTTAGGCTTTTAGTTTTTCCCCACTGAATATAATTTTTGCCATGGACTTGTGTTAAATGGCCTTAATGATATTAAGAAAATTTCCTTCATATCTGACCTTGCTGAGAGCTATCACAAATGGATGTTGACTCTTATTACATAATTTCTTTGAATCTATTGGTAAGGTTTTTATTTTTTCTTTTGCTGATATGATGTATTATATTGATTGACTTGCATATGTTAAACTATCTTTGCCTGTCTGGGATGAACCCTTCTTGATGAGCCATTGGATCCTATATGCTAGGATTTTGTTAAAGATCTTTGCATTTGTGTTTGTCAAGGATATTTTTCTATAGTTCTCTTTTTCCTTTGTTTTCTCTCTATCTGCTTTTGGTATCAGGGTGATGTTAGCTTTGTAAAAACTATTTTGGAGTGTTTCTACTTATTCAATTTCCTGGAAGAGCCTGAAAAGGATTGGCAGTTGGTCCTCTTGAAAGTTTTGAAAGAATTCACTGGTGAATCCATATTGTCCTGACTTTTGTTTTGGGGAAATGTTTTGATTATTATTTTAATTTCCTCAATAGTGATAGGTCTATTCAGTTATGCCAGATCATCCTGGTTCAACCTTGGGAGTTTATAAGTGTCCAAGAATTTATCCATTTCTTCCAAGTTTTTGTTTTGTGGCATATAGTTTCTCAAAGTAATCTCTAATTACCCTTTGAATTTCTGTAGTAATCTCCCCCTTTTACTTCTAGTTTGGCTTATTAATTTTGTTTCTCTTTCTTTGTGAGTCTTGTTAGTGGTTTATGGATTCTGTGTAATTTTTCAAAGAACCAACTCGCTTTCATTGATCTTTAGGATTTCTTATTGTCTTATTTCATTGAGCTCAAGCTGGGAGATTTTCCCATTTTAAGTCTTCTGATCCTTTCCTGGGCACCACCAAACAGATGCCCCCTTTCACCCCCCCACCTCGGTCCTTGGTGGCAGGGGTCTCTTACCTCTCGATTCTGTCCTGGCACTATCAAAGTAGGTACTTTTATGCATTGATAATTTTTGTATGACCTTGTATGACTTTGGTAAGGTTTCTCTCCCATGTCAATACCTTCTCATACTTTTATTGTTCCATATAGTTTATAGACTCTCCTATAGAACTTCTTTAGGAAATTATCTCTGCAGGAAGAATGAGTAGAATATTTGAGTAGGTCTCTCAATCAATTCGTTTATAAGCACTGATGTCTGTACCAATCGTGTGTTTTTGCTATATAAAGTAAACAAAAGCGTACATTTATATGCTCCAACTCCTGCTGTCATCATTAGCTATCATCTATTTCTCTTTCTTCTTTGATCTTGATTACATTATCTTTAGACAAACACTAAAATGACCGTTAATATTTTATGGATCTGTAGTCAGTATGGATCTGTAGTCATGTATTTCATTGATAGCACCTAAGGTAAAAGAATTTCTAATGCATATTTAAAAAATAATTTTATAATTTCTTTCATGTGGGCAGCCAAGACTCTATATAAAAATATTTAACCAAACTTCCTTCAGTCATAGCCAAGCCAGATCAAATATAATAGAGAAAATTATAAAATTTAGTATCTGATCCAAAAGAGTTTATTGTGGCAAAATAGCATTTAAGTATAGACTATTTGGATAATATTAATGCTTTTATCTATAAATAGAGAAATGTAGAAAATTTACAGTGAGACATTAGTGATTATATTTGAACTTGATGAATAAATAGGTATGAGGGGAGATATGGGCTGGTGGCTAGTTTAAAGTCTATAATAAAAAAGCTTGATAGGCTTGGCTTGAAGGACTTGTACCCTGGAAAGTGTTTTATTTTGAGGAAAGTTATGTGAGGAATTTACAGTTGAGCTTCTTGACTGGGCTAAAGGTCCAAGTCCAGTTCTTAGGCTATCTCATAAAGAGCATATAAAGACCATTCCTGGCAATGGTAGGGAACTCCTGAGTATTAGGCACCACAAAGTGATACCCAATGTTGCTCAGTGATACCCAATGTTGTGCTGGAAATGAACTCTGGGCCTCACATGTGCTTGGTATGTTCCACCGCTTGAGTTATATTCCTAAATATGACTGTTTCCTAAACATTTCTTGAATTTATTTCTATTAATCGATTGATTGATTCATTGGTTTGGAGGCCACAGCTATCTGTGCTCAGGGTTTACTCCTAGCTTTGCACACAGGGATCACTCCTAATGGAGTTGGGGAAATCATATGGGAGGCCAGAGATTGAATCTGAGTTGGCTACATGCAATTGTACTATTGTTCTAGACTCTGAACAATTATGGATTTCAGAATTTCTTGGTCCTTTTTTTCCCTATCGTTTTCTCTCTTTGTTTTTATTTCAGCTACACTTGGCACTTTAGAGTTACTTCTGGCTTTGTGCTCAGAAATTATTCCTGGCAGGATGGAGGAACTATAATAGATGGTAGGGATCAAACCTGGGAAGGCCACGTGAATGGCAAACACCCTACTGCTTTACTACTATTGCTCTGGCTACCCTAACTCTTGTTTTTTAACCTCTAATATCTTTTACCTGGCTTAGTTAGCTTCCTATGGATGTCTAGATTCATTTATTATCCACAAAATACATCAGAATAATCTACATATAGATCCTTATTACTGTTACTTAAATATGCTTATTTTAATAGGATAATAATTTTACAAGGATCAGCAGTCTGAATTATGATTTATTCTTTGATAATGTGAATTTGTTTGATGTCTTTCAATTTATCATGTTCTTTCTCTCTTTCAATCTCATATTTATAATTTATCTCTTCTTACCCTTTTTTGCTTTCTGACTATCTCCTACACATTGGCACTTATTAAAGACAATTAAAATACTCTATTCATCTTCTTCTACCAAGACTACTGTGGTCAATTAATACTGTTTCCTATGTATATACTGCAATAGCTATCAGTTACTGCAGAATGTCTCAGCACATGGGAGGTATTAATAATTAATTATTTTATTGACTTTAATTATTCCCTTCCAGTCTATTGAGGATACTGATAGTCATATACAAATAAAATTGGGTTTAAATGTGAACAAAGAGCAATGTTCTTCTATGCCAGGAGAGCCATGACCATACCTACTAACCAGAAAAGGTTTTTGGGTCACACCCGGCAGAGCTCAGAGGTTACTCCTGGCTCTACGCTCAGAAATTGCTCCTGGAAGGCTTGGGGGGTGGGGATCATAGGGGATGCCGATATTTGAACCACCATCTTTCGGCATGCAAGGCAAATGCCTTACCTCCATGCTAACTCTCCGGCCCCTGCTAACAATATTTTTTCAAATTATTTAATATGTGAAAAGCACTGATACCTAATTTCTGTTTTTTGAGCATTCACATCAACTACCTCTTTCCTGCGCCAGAAAAGAGAAACACTATTGCCATAGGAAAAAAAAAAACCCTAAAGCTTGGAGGCATAAATACAATAAAATACAATGAGACCAAGTTTCTATTGGCTTTTGTTTTTGGTGAGAGAGGACTCTATGACTTGGATAATTTGTTCTAATAACACTATGCCTCTCAGTCAGGTCCACATCCTTATTTCACTTAACCTTTCAAAATACAGTCACATTGGGATATTTTAACATAAAAATTTTTAATATTAGTCTGTGATCTGACCAATGTCTGTAAAGTTTTTGGAATCATATTCCTAAAATTGAGATGACACAACAGTTGAGCTATGAATTCTGTCAGAGTGCTACATGGTTTCTGACTTAGATAAATGCAGTCCTAAGCATAAAGTATAGTGAACAAAGGAATTTACTATTAGTGGGAGCTAGATAAGATAAGAGAGATGAAAGTGTTATTATACTTCATCATTTACTTAGGGTAAAATTTTTTGTTGCAAATTTCATTTAACTATGCCTAGGCTTATTTATTTATACTTTGATGCATAAAAATGGAAAGGCACTTTTTTCTGGTATTAATTTCTATTTTTTAATTTTGTCTTAATTTACACAAAAGTATTGTGTAATTTTATTTTCATATTACAGCACATGAGTATAATGCCCATTCTAATTAAGTCCTTAATAGGAAAATTTTGGCTATATGTAGTATCTATTTGTTGAAGAAATAATTGAACATTTTTTTTCATTAAGTTGTAGGAAGGGTTTAAAATGAAAATTTTCCTTTACTAACTTATTAAAATTTTTGCTTTAAAATGAGAAACTATTATAATATGTGATATAATATGTGATATTATGGGCCATATTATATGTCACAAATTTAGGACACTCAGAATATTATGCTATGTTATAAATGTGAGAGATAGCATGGAGGTAAGGTGTTAGCCTTTGATGCAGAAGGTCATCGGTTCAAATCCTGGGGTCCCATATGGTCCCCCATGCCTGCCAGGCTCAATTTCTGAGCATGGAGCCAGGAGTAACCCCTGAGCACTGCCGGGTGTGACCCCAAAACTATATATATATATGTATATATATATATATATATATATAAAGAACAATTACTTTAAGCATTATGCTGGGAAGAGGCAAAGGAGAATATTGCAATCTATTGTCTATTTAAATTTAATCATAATTTAACCAAAACAAATCAAGTCCTTAGTGATTATTTGTTCAGGGCTCTAATGAATACTGTTTTACTTGATAAAAAATTTTTGAATTTTTAGACCAAAGTTAACTAAACAAACAGGACTGTTGTGAAGAACACCTATAGTTGCAGAACTTATTAACTAACGGTAAATTCTCACCCTTCTTGATAATTTTTTCTTCCAGTGGATTTTGTATTCATAATCTGAGCTCTAAGGAACAGAAGAGCTGATTTTCTCAAACATTACTATTTCTTTTCAACTCTCTAATACTTGGTTTCTTTATTTGTGAACTAGGGTTATTGGACTAGATAAAATTTGAATAATCCTGATAGTCTAACATATATTAGGATATCAATGAAAATGGGCTATGGACTCTTTTTAAAAAGGTCAATATATCAGCACGAAGGACAGATTTAAAATAAAGGCTTGACTAATATTGTTTGTTTGTTTTTAAATCAAAGCTCCTTATTGAATCCAGAGCAAGAAAAACTTGAAATAGCATGGCTTTGAATCTTTGAGTGTGGAAGCCCTTGCTGCTTAGCAACCTCCTTGCCTGCAGAGTGTAAATAGAAAACTGCTGGAGAGCTGAGCGGTTTCAAGAGGAGCCAGAACGAGGTTGCTCCATTTTTCCCCTGCAGAAGGCATTGCTTTAGAATTCAATAGAGCATTGCCAACAAAATGCAGCAAAAATGTGGGATGGGAAAAAGAACTCTAACAACCACACTGCATTTACGGTAAGCTAAAGAGTAGACAGCTTTTTCAGAACAAAGGAATTGAAAAGAACTAAAGTCTAAGATTTATGGTAAACATACAGTTCTGGCATTTGTATTTCAGCCTTATTATATTTATTTGTATGTCATTTAAACATTCTTTACCCCAAATTATTTGTACATAAGCACATCTATTTGTTTGAGTTCAAAGATCTGTGAAATACATACATACATACATGCATATATACATATCTCTCTATATAAATACAATGGTAAATTTAGGAAGAAAATAGTTTAGGACCCAAATATTTCATACTTTTGCTGAAAAGTGAAATATATATCAATTTGAACACCTTTTCTTTAGACCTATATACCAAACCATCTTTTATTTGTATCATAAAATGCTCCCTTACTTGACATGTTATAGTTGCTGTTGGTTACAGTTCTGTTTTAGAGTAAAATACAGCACGTTGTAAAAGATGATAAGAATTTAATAATTTTTAATTTAAATAAAATTTGTGAGTCATACGAGATTTATAGTAGTGGGACACATATATATTATTTCTGCAGGAAAAGGAAGAGAAATTCTTGTTCTTACACTTTTCTATCTGGCTTATTTAAGGTCAGAAGACTATTCTCATGATTTTATTCTCAATACTACTGACCCAAATATGTCTAAGTGAGAGATTGCTCTACCTCATATATGAAATGCAAATTCTTTTTTGAGTTACACAAGGTATGCAAAATCTTCCTGAAACTCTGAGTAAGACCTCAATTGTCTTGCATATCTGACATGAATATACTATGTATATGCTTTTCAATTGACCTCTACCCTTGTGAAATTCAAGATCTCATTAGTTTATCAAGATCAGTAATAAAGGAGACTAGAGAGATAGCATGGAGGTAAGGTGTTTGCCTTGCTTGCAGAAGGTCAGTGGTTCAAATCCTGGCATCCCATATGATCCCCCGAGCCTGCCAGGAGCAAATTTCTGAGCCTGGAGCCAGGAGTGAGCCCTGAGCGCTGCCGGGTGTGACTCAAAAACTTAAAAAAAAAAAGATCAGTAATAAAAATCCATATTTTACTAGTACATACCAACCACAAGCTGACCCCAAGGATCAGAGTACAATGGAAGATATGCTGTATTTTTTGAAGCTCTAAGCATAGCACATACTCTGCAGAGCCTCTTTGATAAAAATTGAAAAAAGACAGATTCAACCTTCAGCATAAGAAGTGGATAGAGTGGACCAGAACAATAGTACAGTGGGCAGGACACTTTTCTTGCATGTGTATAGTCCCCTAAGGCCTGCCAGGTGTGTTTTCTTAGCACAGACTAAAGATTAACTCCCAAGTAATACTAAATGTGCCACCCCCCAATATAGATTGACTCAAGAGGGCCCAATTAAAAAAATGTTTAAATTGACTCGATTAATTTTTCCCTTTGTTTCATCCTTTAAAAACTTTGAAAGATCTTCTAAATAGCATTTGAAATCAGTTATGTTTTTTTATTTTCCTGTTTTAGGGACCTAAAACCATACCACTCTCTGTTATCTCAGTAGGCATAGACTATTAGAAAAGCTATTATGAGACAGGGGACACAGAATGATACAATCCTGCCCTTATCAACTCAGTGTTGCAGAATTCACAACAAATGTTAGAATAATAAAAATGAAGACATGACCATTTTAAAAATGCATATTGGGCAATTTTAGCAACAAAAATCATTCCAATAAACACAACAGCTCTGTTTCAAATACACAGACAGGCATAAGTCAACATGGGACATAGATCAGCACATGTCAGAGAAACATATCAAAAACACTATCTGAGCAACTTGCGGTAAGGGAGTAGACTAGAGCTGGTCTTGAAGTTGGTGAAACATGACTGCTGTGTGGAGATTCCTGATTTTGTAATACTGCACATCATCTTCATTAAAGTTGTCAACAAAAATGTTGGTTACCCAGAAATGATTTTAGACTATTACAGACTTCCAGTCAATCCATGAGAAATTAAAGAATTAATTTTTTCCATCTTCTGGGACCTTTGTAATCTTCAAATTATGTTCAGCTTACTCCAAACATTCACAGAGATAAAACTTAGTTCACAAGATAGATTATAAATGGATTCTTTTTTAACAATAATTTCTTTATTTAGGCACCATGTTTACAAGCATGCTCATAATTGGGTTTCAGCAATAAAATGTTCACTTCTTCATCAGTGCAACTGTCCCACCATACCAATGTCCCCTATTTTCCTCACTTTCAAGATATAAACAGTTGAGAGAAATGAAAAAAAAAAGTTATACAGTTAGTTGTATTTCTGGGTATCAGGCACTAAGCAGCAATAAAGATGTGAGGAAATGAGATGAAAGAGAAATTACTTCTGACTTGTAAATAATGAAGTGAGATATCACAACCCGAATAACATTTTCACAAGTAAAATCAGTGGGGTTTTCTAATCAGAGCAAATAGAGAGTCAAATCAGAGTACTGGGAAAGAAGAATTTCTAAAAAATGAGTTCTAATTTGTATGCATGGGACCTGCTTTGGAAGAGCATAGACATTCATGTTATTAGAGCAAGTGGTTATAAATAAGGAATCCTACTTTAATCTTTTACTAATCAAGCATAAGCAGGTGGTGTAGTTATAAGTTTCTTTGAGAACTAATCCAAGAAATAGAGTAAAGCATAAATGGGGTAGGCAGACAGAGTTCACGTGGGAGTTCCTGCCTCACACATTTTATATAATTGAAACTTCCTCTCAGGCAATGGTGCCAAAAGTGAAAAGGTGAGATCAGCAATGGAGGCTTGGGAGGTGACTGGAACCCTTAAGAGGTTTGTAATTTTTAAGGCTTGGTGTTCCAAAGGGTCTCACTGGAAATTAAGTCATAACTTTTTTAATAATATTAGTCATAAAGTCAAATGATATATTTTATAAAAATGGAAATCACTGAAAACGGGAAAAAAGCAACATGAATCTACTTTTAATGATTTTAGCTCAAATAAAACAATCGGACTAGCTATATTTCCAGTGCCCATTAATAATTGCTAGTGGTTACCCTGTGAGTCTTGAATAAATTTACTTATTGACTTACAGCTAATATACTTTTTTTAATCTACTACCTACTTAGATATGCATTTCTCATACTTTCCCCCATTTTATTATATAGCTAGCCTGAACAAATTAGTTCCATGGAGTAGAAATTATATACTAGATTTCTTAAATTGATAAAAAGAAAAATTTGATGTAATATTTTATTTATAATTATTATACTGATTGTATAATAAAATAAAAAGTATTTTGAGATAAAATCACCTCCGTAACAATCTTTCTCTAAGATGTTAGCTATGTTGCAAATACTGCCATGTCCTAAAGCAGGCTATTCTTGTATATTTCCAGTGTTTATTAATGACATGCTACTGGCTAGCTAGCTAGTGGCTACACTGAGACTTCAATAAAGTTTTACTTATAGATTTACAGTTAAAGTACTGTTTCTACTGTCTACCTAGTATATATAAATATAAGGTTATAAATATATAATTAATATATAATAATACAATAAACATATAT
>PVKC010016732.1:0-20620 GCA_004027635.1 Crocidura indochinensis
AAATCGCTCCTGGCAGGCACGGGGGACCATATGGGGCACCGGGATTCGAACCGATGACCTTTTGCATGAAAGGCAAACGCCTTACCTCCATGCTATCTCCCGGGCCCCAGATACCACATCTTAATGATCCACTCATCTGTTGTTGGACATCGAGGTTGGTTCCAAAACTTGGCTATTATACTGATTGCTGCTTAGACCGAAGGTGATTAGACACCAACCGTCCAGCCTTGAACCCTGGATCACAGACATAGAAACGACATACTTCTTCACAACAGCCACCGGAAACAAATCCCAATTGGGACATCCTAAATAGTGCTCGGACACCAACAAGTGCCAGCCCTATTATGAAATACCCTGACAACAAGGAAAATGAGAAAAACTTGACCTAAGAGCAACTTATCCTACTTCACCAGCTAATGATAAGACAAAATCAGAAGACTTGTCACCCTTTGGTCTTTCCATATGCCAAGATCGTGATTTACAGATGACTGGCTGAGCTACGACCTACATAACAACTATGATCCCCTAGTTCCAGAGGTCTGTCTGAGATTATTGCAACAGAAGGGGATTTCTGGAAACATAATGAAAGACGCTATCCCAGGCCCCTTCCTAGGATCCGCGCAAAGACCAGGACTGCCAACCACAGAAGATGGATTAAAAAGACACTAAGGGAACAGAACTTCTAGAACGACAAAGAAAAACATAATCAGAAGTTCAACTCCTTGACTCGTGCAGATACCAAGACCGCTAGATACAGAGGTCTGATTTTATCACCCAGGATGGAGCAGAAATCTTCCATACACCACAAAAGCACCAAGGGGAGAGTAAATGAACCTGAAAGGAGTCTATAGTCAATCCCATGACAATATACAGCAAGGATGGAGAAACCCTGTATCTCTTAGGCAAAGGAAATTCCTTTTCGAATGACCCCAATATTTACTGTGCATCTGCAGGAGGGAAAAAAAAAACAAGCACAAAACAATCTTTTTTATTATTATTATTTACTTATCTATTTTTTGTTGATCTCATTGTTGTGGTCTGGCTATTGAAGTGGATGTCTCCATTAATATTTTTTATTAATTTTCTTCTTTTCTTATGTGTTCTACCACATTTCTTATCTCAATACCATGGCCTTTATATGGTGATTACCCCCCCCTTTTTTTTTTGACTGCTCACTGCATATTTTATTTGACAGTTCTTTATGTACTGTTGTGCTGTTTCACCTTCTTTTTCCCCTCCATCTCTCAAACCAAGGAGAAAACCTCTAGAAGGACTCCGCACATTTCCGGAGTATTTGATCCCTTTATTTATTTATTTATTTATTTATATTTTTTTATCTTTTATTTTCTTTTTATTTTTTATTTATTTATTTTTCTCTCTCCAGGTTAATACTTTTCTCTTCTTCAAACAAAGCCACATAACTTGAACTAACTAGTCCCGCCTCCCAATTAGTGGGGGAATAAGGAGGGTACCAAGACCAAACAGGTGTAAGACCACTAATTAGTAAGCTAGGCACAAGGGGGACCACAAACTCTAGCAGCCATGGGGGTTAGGGAAGAGGATATGGGAGGTAGGACGGGAATGGAGTCGGAGGGAGGACAATTTGGTGATGGGAATTCCCCTGATTTTATGTTAATATGTACCTAAAATATGATTGTCAACAATATGTAAGCCACTAGGATTAAAATAAAAATTATGTTTTAAAAAAATTTAAAGAAGGGGTCGGGCAGTGGCGCTGAAGGTAAGGTCCTGCGCTAACCTAGGATGGACAGCGGTTCGATACCCCGGTTCTCCATATGGTCCCCCGTGCCTGCCAGGAGCGACTTCTGATCGAATAGCCAGGAGTAACCCCTGAGCATCGCCGGGTGTGACCCAAAAAAAAAACAACAAAAAAAATTTTTTTTAAATTAAGTTTAATGGAACCAGAGGGAGAGTATATGAAGGGACAGATAGGGGTTAAGGCTCTTGCCTTGCCTTAACCTGCTGAGGTTTCACAGCCTGCTAAGGTTCACTTCCTGACACCATATATGGTGCTGAGTCCTACCAGGAGTGATTCATGAGAAAAGAGCCAGGAGTAAGCCCTGGACACTACAAGGGTTGATCCAAACACCCCCAAAAAACAAAAATTTTGGAGCAGGGGCACTCTTAGCCATTGGGGCTTTTCACCTGCCTCTCTTTACACTGGCACCTGTAGCTCCACTTTGCAGACACAGAGATCTAAGTCAGTTCTTTTTTCCAGGTAACTACAAAATCCCATTTTGACACAAGCTCTACTAACTAATCCTGCTTTGGGGCTGGGAGAAGAGAGCCATAGCCTATGGCTTAATTCTCCTAAGAAGCAGGGACAGGCCAGGGAGAATTTGAATTCACCTTTCTGCCAAGATAAAGATGGGTCATTTTTAAAGGGATACAGTGTGACATTGGGTGCCAAGGGACAAAGCCTTTTTCTAAAATAGAGCATCCAGGTCTACTGGCCTGTGAGCTGCATTGATCCTAGGCCAGTATGGATATCAAGGTTGATTCTGCTTCATATGGGACCAGGGAACCTGTCCATATTTGTCTCATCTTCATGATTTAAGTTTTCTGGCCCTAGCGCACTCTAATTCTGTAGGGCAGCCCCTCTACATTGAGGATGGAACTTTCTGGTTCCCTCAGCCCTGCTGCCAATTCCTGTGGCATTGGTACAAAGATTTTCTTTTTTTTTTTTTTTTAATGGTTTTTGGGTCACACCCGGCAGTGCTCAGGGGTTACTCCTGGCTCTTTGCCAGAAATGGCTCCTGGCAGGCTCCAGGGACCATACGGGATGCAGGATTTGAACTATTGTCCTCCTGCGTCTAAGGTAAACACCTTACTGCTGTGCTATCTCTCCAGTCCCACTAAGATTTTCTTTTTTTTTTTTTTGGTTTTTGGGTCACACCTGGCAGTGCTCAGGGGTTACTCCTGGCTCTATGCTCAGAAATTGCTCCTGGCAGGCACAAGGGATCATATGGGGCACCGGAATTCGAACCAATGACCTTTTGCATGAAAAGTAAATGCCTTACCTCCATGCTATTTCCCAGGCCCCTAAGATTTTCTTAAAGCAAAACATTACTTCTCGGGGCCCGAGAGATAGCATGGAGGTAAAGCGTTTGCCTTTCATGCAAAAGGTCATCAGTTCGAATCCCGGTGCCCCATATGGTCCCCCGTGCCTGCCAGGAGCAATTTCTGAGCATGGAGCCAGGAGTAACCCCTGAGCACTGCCGGGTGTGACCCAAAAAAAACAAAAAAACAAAAAAACAAACAAAAAAAATTACTTCTCTTTTTTATGTAGCTGTACTCAATTGTTTGGAAAGTTCCTGGCCTACAGTCATGCAAAACCATTAGTCAATACCTCCTCTCATCACTGAAACTTTTCCTTTTGTTCACACTCATTTTGTCAGTCTCTAGCTGTGTTTGACAAGAAGAAGAAGTTCCTAAGTATCTGTTGATTAAATAAACCAATGAAGAAATGGAGCCTTGGCCCTAGAAGGAGGAGACAAGGAGGGATTGGGGTGAAATGATAAGACTTTAGGAAATTTGAGACACAGGAAGAAAAATGAATAAAGTCAAGGAACATCTCAGGTTCCAATATTGCATGTTCTTGGGCTGGTGAAGATCTAAAGAGGAGACATGAGAAGCCTCTGCTGAAGCTGTGTCAGCAGAGGTAAGTCGGAAATGCCCAAGCAAGGTGGAGCCTGATTGCTGCTGCTGAATGCCATTGCAAGGGGCTGCAATGTTAGATCATCACTGTGGGCTTTGAGACCCCTGCTTTGCTTCTCGGCAGTGCACATCTTCTATCCAATGAACTACACCATAACATGCAGAAAAAAAACACACAACAAGCATGACATTGGGGAAACACCACAGGACAACATCAGCATAGATATCGAAGATGGCAGCTTTGACGACCCAGAAACTGTCAACCACCTAATTGGCCTATCAAAGAAGGAGTTTAGGGGCCAGGTGGTGGCGCTGAAGGTAAGGTGCCTGCCTTACCGCGCTAGCCTTGGACGACCGCGGTTCGATCCCCCGTGCCCCATATGGTCCCCCAGGCCAGGGGCAACTTCTGAGCGCATAGCCAGGAGTAACCCCTGAGCATCACTGGGTGTGACCCAAAAAAAAACAAAAACAAACAAACAAAAAAAAAGAAGGAGTTTAGAGAAGAAATATGGAGGATCCATATATAAATCAAAGAAAGCATAAATTGAGCTGAACAGAACACAAATAAGAATCAAGAAGATATGAAGATAGAAATCAGAAAACTCCAAACTGAAATAACAGGTCTGAAAAACTCAGTAGACTAAAAACCTCAATGAAAAACCTCTCCAACATAGCAGCTGAGGATAGAATCAGAGAGCTGAAAGATGAGATGCATAACAAATCCATATAACAGAAGATATTGGAAAGAACCTTAAAGCAAATGATTAGACATTTGGAATGATCAAACAATGAAAAAGGTATTCAAAAAATGTGAATAGATGAGAATAAAAGTCCTAGATAAACTCAACAGAAATAACATACAAATCATTGATGTCCCAGAGATCCAGGAAGAAAATCCCCAGGAAGAATCAACAATCAAAGACATTATTGAAGAGAAACTCCCAGAGCTAAAGACTGCATCAACCAAATCCTACATGCCCAAAGAGTACCAGCCAAAAGAGATCTGAAGAAAAGCACAACAAGACACATCCTAGTCACAATGACGATTTCCACAGATAGGGATAGAATACTAAAAGCACTCAAGATCAAAAACGGAAATTACATCAAAGGAGCATCCTTAAGATTTGCAGCAGGGCCAGAGAAAGATAGCACAGCAGTGAGGTGTTTGCCTTGCATAAAGCTGATTGAGACAGATGGTGGTTCAAATCCCGGCATCCTATATGGTCTCCAGAGCCTTCCAGGAGTAATTTCTGAGTGCAAAGCCATAAGTAACCCCTGAGCGCCACTGAATATGATCCCCCCCACCAAAAAAAGATATACAGCAGACCTGTCACAGGAAACCCTTAAGGTCAAAAGGCAGTGGTGGGATATAGTGACAAAACTCAATGAAATGAATGCTTCACCTAGAATACTGCACCCAGCCAGACTCACTCTCAGGTTTGAAGGAAGTATATATAGCTTCACATATAAAGAACAGCAGAGAAACTTTACAGACTCAAAACCACCCTTAAAAGAAAAACTGAGAGGAAAAAAGAAAAGAAAAAAAAACCCTGAAAGGTCTACTTTAAGATAAACTGACCAACAGACACACCAAACTTCTAATTACACAGAGATGACAATAAATCCCATGACAATTATTTCTCTCAAAGTCAAGTAAAGAGAAATAGAGAGGCAAGTGGATCAAAAATGTGAATCAGGAGTCGGCCGGTGGCACTGGAGGTAAGGTGCCTGCCTTGCCTACGCTAACCTAGGACAGACCACGGTTCGATCCCCCGGCTCCCCATATGGTCCCCTGCCAGGACTGACTTCTGAGTGAATAGCCAGGAGTAACCCCTGAGCGTCACCGGGTGTGCCCCCCCCCAAAAAATGTGAATCAAACAATCTGCTTCCTACAAGAAAAACATCTGAATAGTCAGAAAAACATAGACTCAAAATTAAAGATTGGAAAAAAATCATCCAAGCAAGCAACTCCCTTAAAAAAGCTGGAGTGGCCATATTAATACCAGATGGCACAAACTTTAGACTCAAAAAGTTATAAGGGACAAAGTTGGATATTTTGTACTAAACCAGGGATATGTACAACAGGAAGAAATCACACTCTTAAACATATCTGCACCCAATGAGGAACCAGGAAAAAAAAATTTTTTTTTTTTTTTTGGTTTTTGGGCCACACCCAGTGATGTTCAGGGGTTATTCCTGGCTATGCGCTCAGAAGTCGCTCCTGGCTTGGGGGACCATATAGGACACCGGGGGATCGAACGCGGTCTGTCCTAGGCTAGCGCAGGCAAGACAAGCACCTTACCTCCAGCGCCACCGCCTGGCCCCGCAGGAAAATATTTAATACAATTGTTGACAAATCTAAAAGAAGATAGCAATAGGGGTCGGAGAGATAGCACAGTGGTAAGGCATTTGCCTTAGATGCAGGACAGTGGTTCAAACCCCGCATCCTGTAGACACAGAATAATCTCACTCATCTATGGGTTTTAAGAAAAATAAGAGGCATTATTGTAATATTGTCCATAGATAATAGAGATGAGAGTCAGAAGGACTGGCTCATGATTTAAGGCTCACCACAAAGACTGGTGAGTGCAGATAGAGAAATAACCACACTAGGGGTCAGAGCAATGGCTCAGCTATTGGGTATTTGTCTTGCATGCGGCTGACCTAGGACAGACTGCGGTTCAATTCCCCAGCGTCCCATATGGTCCCCCAAGTCAGGAGCGATTTCTGAGCTCATAGCCAGGATAACCCCCGAGCGTCAACAGGTGTGCCCCCCCTCAAAAAAAAGAAAGAAAAAAAAACACAGTAACAACTACCATGACAATGTTAATGAATGAGAGAAGTAGAGTGCCTGCCGAATACAGGTAGGGAGTGTAGGAGGAGGGAGATGGGGAGCATTGGTGGTAGAATGATGCACTGGTGAAGGAGGGTGTTCCTTTTATGACTGAAACCCAACTACAAACGTGTTTGTAATCACGGTGCTTAAATAAAAATACTAAACATAAAAATAAATTAATAAATCAATAAAATAAAGAGGAGGCATGGGGGGCACTGAACCTCACTCAGATTTATTTCTGCCATCAGTGCTGTTTGTTCTCCACAGCAGGTGACCTTTTCCTTGCATTCTGCCATTGTTTGTGAGATGAGATTAACAGTCCTAAACAACATGTTTTTTCCCCCTACTTCCTTTTTCCCTAACCTCTTATTTTGCTATGTAAAAGCCCACCTGAATTACAGGATATTCCCCCACCCTGGTGGATTTGGTTCTTAGAAATAAAGAAAGAGGTAATGGCTTTCGGCTCAGGAGAGAGAGAGCACATGGCAAAGAGAGGCCATGAAGCAAAAAGCAAACTAACACCAATGAATCTTTAACTGGCGTGGTATTATTTCTCTACCCTGCTTCATCAGACTTACCTGTTAGAAACACAGTGCTAAGGACAGTTCTCACCAGTTCATGGATTTTTATTTTTATTTTACAATTGTTCACAGTGTAGACTGTGCCCATTAACTTAATCTCTGTAGCTCATTCTCCTGGCAACCAGGGAAAGACCCCAGTTTGGTCAAGTGCTCATTCTTAGTCCTAACCTTGTAGTCCAGTAAGTAAGGTCATGTTCACAAACAAGGTTTTTGCGAGGCTAGCTTGTAAATGTGGAAGAAATGTAAACTAATTGCTAACAATTGGGAAGCTATCCTCACAATACGGCATTGGAAAATACTTTCCATGCAAAAATTCTGCTCTCTGAATATAAAAAAGTATTGGAAGCTTCCTGTGCAACCTTTCAGTTTGAAACTCATATATAAACTTGCACCACTCAAGAATATAAAAGAAAGATAGTGTTGTGTTTATTATAGTGTTAATTATAGTGTTCTTGATGGTGGTGGATGGATGGTTGGTGGGGCTGCAGGCATCAGGGTGACAGCGAAGAAATGACCTACAGCAGTCAGGTTTCAGGAGACATGAAACTTTATTATAAAGCCCCAGCCATCATGTATGACTTCTAATCTAAACAGCCTCTACATCCATGCTATCTTTCCCCCCACCCCAGGTGAGAGCACGAACAAAGTCACCCACTACCACAAATTATACAGTTGAGTTTCCCACATTTGGGGAAATAGTTGGGGTCAGTACACCCAGAATGCAATGGGTGACCCTTGCCCTGGGGAAACCACCTTCATGATCATGGTATCTCCCCTGCCAGGTATCATCCATGCTGTCTTGATCTCTCCCTGATGCTTCTTCCTGCTGAGCTTCTGTTACCTCTCCACAAAGCAGCCCCTTAAATTACCAACCAGCCCTTTCCCAGCTATGGGAGGGTCTCCCTCTCCAGGTGAGATAACCAGGAAGTTGAGGGGAAGGTAACAAATAGTATGATAATAATGCCCAAAGATGATAGATATGAGGGCCAGAAGAATTGGTCCATGGTGAGAAGCTTGCCACAGAGTGGGAGATGCAGTGAGGGCAGAGAAAGGAGCACTATGACAATGAGAGTTGGAAAAGATCATGCTAGACCAGAATTAGATGCAAAAAAGAGAGAAAGTGATATGCACAATACCCCTTCAGTAACAATATTACAAAAGGATAAAAGGGGCTGGAATGCAACAAATAGGGTATTTACTTTCTGACCTGTTTGATCCCTGACATCCCATATGCCCCACCACAACCTGCCAGGAGTAGCTAGGTGTGGGCCAAAAAAAAAAAAAAAAAAGTAAAAGGGAGAGAACAAGAGAAATAGAGAGTGTATATGTGTGAGAGAGAAGGAGGAGGAAGAGGAGGAGGAGGAGGAGGAGGAGGAGGAGGAGGAGGAAGAGGAGAAAAGAAAAACAGTCTGCAGTTTTTACCTCATGTGGAGAGCAGAACTGCTTGCCAGAACTGCCATTTTTATTGAGTACAGAGAACACCCCTGGGTGGGGCTGTTAGAACAGATAGCTCAGGTTATCCTGATTTGGGGGTTAATCCAACTTATACACAAACATACAAAGGAACTAAGGTTGATCTTTGTTTTAGGTAAAATAAAGTGTAACCTAACAAGTTTTACCACCTCATTTTTTTAAAGCAAATATCAATTTTCTTATTCAATGTTGCTTTCTACCTGACAAGCAAAGCTTTTCCCCATTGGTGAATCTTATAAATCTAATAAAATTAACTTATACAAGTATGATTTCCCATCATGTTTAGCAGTATTTGTTCATAAAATTTGTTTAAAAACAGCTTGTTTTCAACTTTACAATCTCATGTTGAAGTATGACATTAAAACCTAAATCACAGAGATAACATGGAGGTAAGGCGTTTGCCTCACATGCAGAAGGTCGGTGGTTCGAATCCAGTGTCCCATATAGCCAGGAGTAACCCCTGAGCGCTGTCGGGTGTGACCCCCCCCCCCAAAAAAAAACCTTAGGGGCCTGCGAGGTGGCGCTAGAGGTAAGGTGTCTGCCTTGCAAGCGCTAGCCAAGGAAGGACTGTGGTCCCATCCCCCCCGCGCCCCATATGGTCCCCCCAAGCCAGGGGCAATTTCTGAGTGCTTAGCCAGGAGTAACCCCTGAACATAAAACAGGGGTGGCCAAAAAACAAAACAAAACAAAAAAAAACCTAAATCACAGATCTGAACTGTCACATAAATGAAGCTTTTAGGCACAAGTTAAAGACTTGATGTGCAAATGTTAGTTATTAAAGAAAATTCAAAAATAAGTTGTTTTTGTTGTTATTAATATTGATGTTTTCTTTTCATAAATTTGAACAAGTTCAATTATAAACTTGAACAAGTTTCTAAGATGATCCTTTTAAGAGATGGTCACACTGGTGATGGGATTGGTGATAGAATATTGTATACCTACAAAAGCCGTATTGTGAACAAGGTTGTAAAGAGTAGTATAGGTTTTTATTGTTTTGTTTTATTTGTTTGGTTGGTTGGTTGGTTGGTTGATTTCTGGGTCACACCCAGTCACTGCACTCAGAAATCGCTCCTGGCAAGCTCTAGGAATTGAACTCGAGTCTGTTCCGTGTGCAAAGCAAATAAATGTTCTACCTCTGTGCTTATCGCACTGGCCCCAATAGCCATGTTTAATAAATATATAAATTTTTAAATCTAAATAAATGAAAAGATTGGTCCTATTACCAAGGATGACCCTGCCCCCTAGAGGATATTTGGGGGATTTGTTAGTCTCATAATGATGGTTGGACGTTGCCAACAGAGAGCATTTGCCTTGCCTGCATTATTATATCAAATTCAGGACGAAATGCGGTTTGATCCCAGTGTCCCAAATGGTCCCCCAAACCAGGAGCAATTTCTGAGCCCATAGCCAGGAGTAACCTCTGAGTGTTACTGGATGTAACCCAAAAACAAAATAAAAAAATGGTAATTTCTCACATTGATATCCCATCTCTAGGGATGTGAGGAGGAAATATCAGTGCACTGTTATATGGGTAAGTCATTCCAGATAAGAGAGAAATTTTGAAGGTATCTCAATTCTTATAAAAAGCAGTGCAACATCACAAAGAATAAGAAGTAATAGTATTGACTGTGGGGAGAAAGGTACTCTCATTCACTACTAGTGAGACTGTCAACTGGTCCAGCCTTTTTGAAAAACAATATGGATATTCTTCAGAAAAGTAGAAATTAAGCTCCTAGGAATAGGAGCCCAAAAACACAATTCAAAAAAAGCCCTCTGCACTCCTATGTTCATTGCACTATTCATAATATCCAGAATCTGGAAATAACCCAAGTACCCGAGAAGAGCTGAGTGGATAAAAAAACTGTGATATATCTATACAATGAAATACTACACAGCTGTTAAGAAAAATGAAGTCATGAAATTTGGTCATATATGAATGAATATGGAGTGTATTATGCTGAACAAAATGAATCAAATATATATATATATAATCACACTCACTTATGGAATATAAAAATAATCTGGTAATAATAGCCAGAAACAATAGTGACAAGGGCCAGGAGAATCAGTCTATGGTAGGAAGTTTGCCACAATAGCAGAGAACTGTAGTTAAGAAAAAGAAGGGACCCCTATGAAAAGGATTCAGAGCAATAGCACAGAGGATAGGGCATTTGCCTTACATTGTGGCCAACCCAGGTTCAATCCTCAGCAATCTATAGGGTCCCTTGAGCCTGCCAGTAGTGATGTCTGAGTGCAGAGCCAGGTGTGGTAACCACAAAACAAAAACAAAACAAAACAAAAAGGCAATGCAGACGAGCTAAACTTGCAGCTCACCCACAGAGCAATATATGTGACAAAATGAGATCAAGTTAGGGAAGAAGCAACGGGCAAAAAAGGGAAACAAATTGGGGCTTCCTGGGAAAGAAAACCTAGATGGGCACACTAGCAATGAAGATGCTAGATGAGAAAATTGATAGTGATGAAGATGTTCTAAATCCAAACTGGTGGTTTGCTTCATTGCTATGAGAATTTGTCCAAACTCATTGAAGTGGTTAACTGAAGGTTGACTTTACATTACATTTTACTTTTACATTGAATTATACCTTAATGAACCTTTAAAAAATAACCAACAGCCTGGGGAATACTTTAAGGACTAATTAAATGGCACTGGAACCTTGCAAGTATATACAGTGTGTTGTGGGTACTGAGCATCCGAGATCGAGTAATATTGGCAAGTGTTCCTGAGTCCAAGGTTCTCAACTACACAAATGTAGAAATTTTAGACAGAATTTGATGTAATAAAAGTAGATTTATCTGGATGGCATCAATTCAAAAAGATGGTGGCCTTGTTCTAAATCAGGAGTCCTCAAACTCTTTAAACGGGGGCCCAGTTCACTGTCCCTCAGACCACTGGAGGGCCAGACTATAGTAAAAACAAAAATTACGAACAAATTACTATGCACACTGCATACATCTTATTTTGATGTGAAGAAACAAAACGGGAACATATACAATATGTGGCCTACGGGCCGTAGTTTGAGGACCACTGTTAAACCATCTGCCACAAATATGTGCTTTTATCTACTAACTGGTTTTCTTTGAATTTGTCCTGTGATTTGATTTTTGTTTTGGTTTAGGGGCCACACCCAGCGGTGCTCAGGGGTCATTCCTTATTCTGTACTCAGAAATCACTCCTGGCAGGCTTAGGTAATGATATGAGATGCCAGGAATTGAACCGAGATCTGTCTGGGGTTATCCGTATACAAGACAAAAGCCCTACCACTGTGCTATCACTCCAGCTCCTGTCCTATTTTTTTTAGCAAAATACTTCATTTTTCCATTCCCTTTCTTGATTGAAAATAAATTAAGCCTTTAACTTGTATTATTCAGAAAATATTTTCTTTGTTTTGGGGCTACACTTGACAGTGCTCCTGCCAATACTTGGGGACTATATGGGATATCAGGGCTAGAATCTTAATTGGTCATATCCAAATCAAATGTCCTGCCCTCTGTACTACTACTCTAGAACCACAAATTTCTTTTTCTTTTCTAGTATTTTCATTTACTTTTTGTTGTTAAATTTTTACATCCTATGAACATTAAATAACAAGGGAGTTGACTGATTTCTTTTACAATCTAGTTTATTTCTATTTTATTTTTTGTATCCACTAGAGGCCTTGGGCCAGGGCCTCTCTTGGTTATGTAAGTGTGAAGTTGAGGTACTGAGGCTGGTAATTGAGTGAAATTCAGGATTCAACGGTGGAGGGGAACATCACCCCCACAGTCCACCGTGCTCAGGGAGCAGTCTATTTCTCTAAGTTAAAATTGCTCTCTTTTCATCCCTTTAGTCTCTTGAGGTAGTTTTTTTTTTTTTTTACCTCTTCCTGGTGTTTTCCTTTAAATAACTGATTTGTACTATCAAGGAAGTAAAAATTTTTTTTCACTTTTTCCTTAGAAGTTTCAGAATTATCACTTTTCAAGAACCTTATGGGGTCCAGACAGGTAGCACAGCGGTATGTCATTCGCCTTGCACAAAACCAACCCAGGACAGAGAAGGGTTCATTTCCCAGCTTCCCATATGGTTCCCCGAGTCTGCCAAGATTGATTTCTAAGCACAGAGCCAAGAGTAACCCTGAGCGCTGCCGGGAGTGATAAAAAAAAAAAAAAAAAAAAAAAGAACATTATGGTTTGCTTAATTGGACATTCATGGTCAATAAATAAAGTCAGGGAGCTTATTAATGAAACTCTAGTTTGAGTGGTGGCAAGATGAGTAGCTTTTACGTTATTTTTCATCAAAATATAAAGTTTTATACAGGCTTTTATATACTACTCTGTCACACATGCACCATGTCAAAATCAAGCATTATGATTTTTTTTTTTTTTTTGGTTTTTGAGCCACACCCTGCATCACTCGGGGTTACTCCTGGCTCTGCGCTCAGAAATCGTTCTTGGTAGGTTCAGGGGACTTTATGAGATGCTGGGAATTGAACAAGGGTCCGTCCAGTCCACAGCCAGCCACGTGCAAGATAAATGCCATACCACTGTGCTATATCTCCAGCCCCCTATGATTTATTTTTAAGTTTGTATCTTAAAGTAATCTTGGAGGGGCCAAAGTAACAAGACAACTTGTTTCAAGTGCAGCCAACCTGAGTTTGATCCCTAGCACCACATAAGATTTCCTCATTTTACTGGGTCTTTGCAAAAAGGAAAAGAAAGGATATTGGGCTGGAGAGATAGCACAGTGGTGGGGCATTTGCCTTGCACGTAGCTGACCCAGGATGAACGGTGGTTTGAATCCCGTCATTCCATATGGTCCCTCTTGCCTGCCAGGAATAATTTTTGAGCACAAATCCAGGAGTAACCCCTGAGTGCTGCCAATAACAAACGAAAAAGGATATTGCCACATGATAATACTGGAACACCGGGGGACTATGGATAGATTGTATTACTTATCCTTCAGAAGATTTCATCATAGTCTATAATTCCTGATAAATAGGTACTATAAACTTTTTCAGGAAATACATATAAAGACATACATATATTCCCCTTTTTCTCTACTGAACATATCCAAAGGAACAATCCAGTATCCCAATAAATAAATACATGTAAAGAAATATACATAAAAATGTGTATATTCAGGGACCGGAAAGATAGCATGGAGGTAGGGCATTTGCCTTACATGTAGAAGGACGGTGGTTCGAATCCTGGTGTCTCATATGATCTCCCATGCCTGCTAGGGGCGATTTCTGAGTATAGAGCCAGGAGTAACCCCTGAACACTGCTGGGTGTGACCCAAAAACCAAAAAGAAAAAGAAATGTGTATATTCACCACCCCACCCCTAGGTCTGTTGAATAAATCCAAGGTGGGTAGAATCTGGATTATTGCTCCTGCTAACTAAATGACCTGTCAATTGATGGCAATCAGGGAGGTGGTAAAAATGTCCTGCAGGGGCCCAGGAGATAGCATGGAGGTAAGGTGTTTGCCTTTCATGCAAAAGGTCATCGGTTCAAATCCCGGTGCCCCATATGGTCCCCCGTGCCTGTCAGGAGCAATTTCTGAGCATGGAGCCAGGAATAACCCCTGAGCACTGCCGTTTGTGACCCAAAAACCAAAAAAAAAAAAAAAAAGTCCTGCAGCTGCTGGGTAAAGTCATGGACAGAGGCCAGTTCCTAAATCAGGGCCCACTTGGAAATTCAAACCTGGCTGTCACCCCACCCCCATCTTCTACATAACCTTATCTGATGGTAAGACCTGCCCATTTCTGGAAGGGAGGTATCAAAAGATTTGCCTCAAGGACAGGAAGGGGATGGATTCAAGGATTAATTGAAGGATTCAGCAGGAAATTGAGGAAGAAGATGCAGGAGGAGAGTTGGCAGGATGGAGGGAGAAGAAATATGTTGAATGCACGGCTGATTATGAATCTGGCCTAAAAGGTAATGATAGAAGCCACACCTGTTGGCTAGGGCCTGAATAAAGCTGATGTCTCCTAAAACCTGTTTGCTGTGAGTCTTTTCCTCTCTGCCACTCTAAGACCCACTGGCTGGAGGGTGTTGGAGGCGCATGGTCTGAGCTGGAGGAGAAAGGATTCACCCTCCATCCATCTCACCATCATCCACCTCCATCCAGCATTTCATAATTAATCAGTTTTCTACACCTGGCCACGAGTGACAGTCTATGGTGATGGGGAAAGGGTAGTGCAGAAGTGTGGGAGTGGGGTGCTATTCCAGGACACAAAGGGTATAGAGTTGTAGGGGTAAATGGGTTTAATGGAGAAAGCAAACATCGGGATAAGTGAGCTTAGGGAAACAATACCTTACTAAGAAGCAAGATCTTACTAAGAAGCAAAATTACTAATCTTTGTAAATGAAGCTAAACACATTGTTTTTCTTTTTGGTTTTTGGGTCACAACCAGCAGTGCTCAGGGGTTACTTACTAAGAAGCAAACATCTCTTAATTGTATCACATGATTTGCCAGAACCACAAATGATCTGACAATCCAAAATGGCGCAAAGACACTCAAGTGTGGAGCAATCTAGGAGGCCGGTTATAGACACCATAGTCAAGTATTATTGTGAAAGGCATTAGATTGGGCTGAGGGGAGAATCAGAAACTGAGTGACAGGACAGGAACTAACCTGCTTCCTGCCCCACATCCAGAATCATGCCCCCCAATTCCAGTTGGCCAGTATGAACACCCCACACCCATCAGAGAGCAAGGGACACAGCAAACACCAGAGAAGGTTACGACATCTCCTCTTTATTTTGCTCTTGTTTTCTACATACTGGGAGATGCAGGGGTTCTCACTGGGGGGTTTCTAAGGCCCAAGATGACCTCTGTCCTGTACACTCTACCTTGATGTTAGGTCCATCTGGGGCAGCAGAAGAGGTTTTACAGGGCCCGGAAGATAGCATGGAGGTAAGGCGTTTGCCTTTCATGCAAAAGGTCATCGGTTCAAATCCTGGTGCCCCATATGGTCCCCCATGCCTGCCAGGAGCAATTTCTAAGCATGGAGCCAGGAGTAACCCCTGAGCACTGCCGGGTGTGACCCAAAAAAAAAAAAAAAAAAAAAAAAAAGAGAGATTTTACTTATCAGAACCCCAGAGCCAGGCTGAAAGAGTGAAACCAGCAGTGCCCAAAAGAGCATTGGAAGATGCAGGGAGACCTGAAGACCCTGTGAGGAGAAAAGGGGGAGACAGGGGTGCCGATCAGGCATCGAACAGGTGTGGCCTAAGAGCCCAGCACAACAGGAGGATCAGGCCCTGTGTCCCACCCCACTGTGTCTCTGAATTCCATTCTCTGCTTGGGGGGGTTTCTGGAGACCAGAAGGAAATCCTGGGGAGCTGCCACATATCCCCAAAGGGGAGGTGCCCAGGAACGTAGGGTCCCTGGAATGCAGTTGACCTGATCAGTGTTAGTTCTTCCACACCCAACCACAGAACAGGGACAGGGCAGAATTGGAGAGCTACAGGCTGCTCAGCACTTTGTCCCAAATTGTGGACCTGCCTGCTCTGGGACTTCAGTCTCCCTCATCCCTGGTGCACCCTCTCCTAGCACAGTCACTCACCCACTGATTGCAAAGTGGCCATCAGGCTGCCCGAGGCCACCCCACCTCTGTTGGCCACAGCTGCTGATGACATCATCTTCACCACAATGGAAGAGGCAGCAATTCCTACTCCAGTGAAGCCCATGCACCCAAGACCATGGGAACAGAAGCCACTGCTGTCACTGCGGGGAAAGTGTGTGTGTCACACACACTATGTGTGACAGGGATGGCTTGGGCCAGCCAGAAAACAGCAGGGACTCCCTGAGAAGGTCAGGATGACCTGAAGGAAGGACAGGATCCACCTGAGAGAAAGGGCAGAGACGCCCTGAATGGAAGCCTCAGCCCCAGCGGCAGAGCAAGTGAGACTTGACTACTGCTTTGAGGAAAAGGGACGGGAACTGGAGAGGTGTCCTAATGCTTTGTGGGCATCCCTGGAAGAACTTCCAATAGAAGAGCAGGACATTAAATCAAGGACACAGGCCTATGGAACGTTTCCATGAACCTTCTGAGCCAGAAAGAGCCCTGAGCATTTGGGCTCTGTATGGAAGTGGAAGTGGCAGTTTGAGAAGTTAATTTATGCCAGGATGTTCCAGAATGCCAACGGAAGGTTCCATTTCCTAGCCATGTTGAGAGAAATGAGGGCCTAGTTTGCTGACAGAACCAACTGGTTTCACAGCTGGTTCCTGCTGTTTTCTTATGAGCAGCAATAATTTCTAGTGGGAGGGGCCGGGCGGTGGCGCTGGAGATAAGGTGCCTGCACTATGCCTGCGCTAACCTAGAACGGACCACAGTTCGATCCCCCAGTTCCCCATATGGTCCCCCGTGCCTGCCAGGAGCGACTTCTGAGCGAATAGCCAGGAGTAACCCCTGAGCGTCACCGGGTGTGGCCCAAAAACCAAAAAAAAAATAAAAATAAAAATGTCTAGTGGGGCTTTATTTCTTCCCCTTTTATTTGGGGGGGGGCACACCCAGTGACACTCAGGGGTTACTCCTGACTCTGCTCTCAGAAATTGCTCCTGGCTTAAGGGACCAAATGGAATGTCCGGGGATTGAACCACAGTCCGCCCTGGGGGTCAGTTGCATGCAAGGCAAATGCCCTACCACTGTACCACCTTTCAGGCCCCATACTAGCATTTTTTTTTGTTTTGCTTTTTGAAAGATACTAAAAGCTCTTTATTTTGGGGAACAGATTTCATATGAAAACAATTTAGATTCACAATGAAATGTGCTTGTCTTGTTAGGGTCTGGGAAAAATCCCCATCCTCAGGACGCCCCAAGAGTTCCAAGGAATGACTTCAAGACCATGCAAGAGCACAGGCAAGATTTTATTCTGGATCCAGGGTTAGTGCCCGGGGACAGATTCCAAAGCAAAGACCTCAAGCTTTGTCTGAGCAAGGTTTATATAGATCATTTCTTAAAGGAACAGTATCATCATTTCTTGCAGGCACAGTTTGTGCATTTTTACATCATAACTTAGTCAGAAGAAAGAAACATATTCAATGAACAAAGAGATGGTCATTAAAACTTATCAACCTACTGTTACATATTGCAGGTGTCAGCTTATCACAGTGGGCCAGGATGGGAACAACTTGGCCTTGTTAGTTACAGAGAAGAAAGGGGATCACTAAAACTCCAGGTTCAAATGTAGCTAATTGTTAGATTCCTTTGCACAGAGTGGCACATACGTCAGCCTCAGAAGTATGGGAGTTGGACTTTCTGGCGCCGAGAGCCTCCTCTGGTTGGTACTGCTGAAATCACTCTAGGCCTATAATTATTAGCAATAATATAAAAATATTTAACGGCTAACTTAACTTATTGATATACGTATATATCCTATAAAACTTAAAACTTACTAAAAGTGACAGCTATAACATAATAGCTATAACATAATTGATCCCACATGCCCAAGTCTTTATCTCCCAGGCTTGCTGTCCTTGGGAGCTGTGAGAGCAGAATTTGCTTATTTTAACTCGAGCTAACTGTCTGAGGCCTCTTTCTAGCTATCTGAGGCCTCTTTGTCTCTGCGGCTCCCCGCTCTTCTGGCAGGTTTCTGTTTGCAGGCTAGAATTCTAAAATGGGGCAGTCCTTTGAAAAAGAGAAGTTTAAAATATATATAACCTAAAAACATTTAAGAAATTTTTCCTCAACAGTCTCACTGCCTGCCTTCTGCTGTACCTCTTCTGTTAGTAACAGTGCCACCAAACATAATACAGTGAAATCAAAGACTGGACTCCTATAGACATGAGTCAGATCCATTTGATATAGTAATTACAAGATATTAGTCCATAAGGGTATACCTTTTGGTCCATCACTGAAGCAATGGTGAAGATGTTCTAGGAACAGGAGATACACCATATTTTGCTCAAGAACTGCTACTTCTCCTCCAGCAAGCCCTGGACTCACAGCTTCAGCTTCAGAACGATCTGTTTTCTTATGCTTCCCTTCACAAACTCATATTGTGGGCAAATAGAATGTCCTGAACTTGCAAACTAATGTCCATGGATCAAGTCTTGGGTGGAAGGTAAAGAGTCAACTGTATTCAAGGGCAACATGCATGATTAATGACTCAAACAGGGCCACAAGAGCCATAACCTCCTGCTGATCTGGGCCTTTCCATGTACTGAGACTGACTGAAGAAATAAGAACTTCCTAGGCTCAGTAAACAGTAGCAAGGACTGAACTAGACCAGACTGGAGTTTAACAGGAAACTGGGTAGAGTTGGATCTAAGAAAAGGCATGTTCTGGCCACTATAGCACTACAGTCCATAATACAGACTCAAAATCAATTGAGCAGAAATTTCCTCAGGTCTATTGATGTGGACCAGGATGTTTCTAGAAGGAAAGAGGTAGGCTTGTTTCACACTGGAGTTTGGTTTATGCAAATGATGGGTTTCTCACTTGAAGTTCTGATTGGTGGAAAGTCTAGTGGGGACTGGCTGACTTTCATCTAGGTGGGTTACAGCTGCCTGAGATTTCCTGTCTCCCTGCCCTGGCAATACCAGGCCAGAGAGCCTGGGGTCACCACAGCCCAGTCGTCCTTACAACCCTGATTTGATTTGCTTTTACCATGACTTAGATTGCTTCTCTTTTCTGAACCTGAGACCCAAGACTCCTTCCTCCCACATTAATCCTAGGTTTTGTTCACCCCATAGGACACACAGAGCCCTCCACACCCTTCTATCTGGTTCTGCAATCCTCAAACAGACAGACACAGGGGATGGTCACTTCTTTTCACCTTTATTTCTCAGGTTTGTTTGAACAATGTTGGGGGGGCACCACCATTTGTCCCCAAGGTATGAAAGACCTTTCTGCTTCGTTCCTGAGCCCATCACTGAGAGAGGAGGATTCTTCTTACAGACCTACCACCCACAACCCAAGACGAGATCCAACAGATCCTAAGATGATATTAGATGCCATGGACAGTCCACTTGCCCCTGCAGAAGAGAAAAGGGTAAGAGCTCCTGGAGACAGACCCAGAGGCTTTGGGAAGGTGTATGTGGGGAGGGGTGGGGATGAGTGGATGAGACTTGAATTGTAAACATTCCCCACTACTCCTTCAGGACCCAGGTTTTGGGGAGAGGCTCTTGCCTCTACCAAAAGAGGAAAAGGGTACTCTGATGGTCATTTTGGTACACTGGAGATTGTGAGGCCATGGCTGCTGCTTCTCTACCCATGGGGGTGAGACTGAAGCCCTTTAAGAAGGGACTGTCCCCAGCAGCTATCTCAGGGATAGGAATGCAAGTGCTCAGGCCTGCAACACTGCTTCCCAAAACAGAAGGCAGGCAGTGAGGGCATAAAAAAGAATGAGGGCCCCTGAGATCTATGACCTGGGGCAAAGGGTACAAGCCTAGCTAAAATTAGCCTTAGCCAAGCTCCTCCAGGGCCCTAGAGACAACCCCTCTCCTTTCACCTCCTTTTTTTTTGGTTTCTGGTTTTGGAGCAACACCCAGCAGCGCTCAAGGTTTACTCTTGGCTCTGGACTCATAATTCGCTCCTGGCAGGCTTGGGAACCATACAGGATGCCGGAGATCAAACCCAGGTTGATCTCAGGCTAGCTGCATGCAAAGCAAATACCCTAACAGCTGTGCTATCTCTATGACCCAACACTTTTTGCATTTTTAAAACTGGAGCTGTTTGGGACCAGAAGGTGAGGATCAATCAGCTTATGGCACTTGCCTTGCATTCAGCTAATCTGGGCTTAATTCCCTGTATCCCATATGGTCCCAGAATTGATCCCTGAGCACAACACAACCAGGAGTTAGTCCTGAGCACTGCAGGATCTCACCCCTCAAAAGAAGTAAACAATAACAGAGTGCTGTTATGTGCACAGGTATTTTTAGTGTTTGGACACAATATTCTATCATTCTTTTTTGGTCTCCCTTTAGTTTGGGGGCCACATCTAGAAGTGTTCAGGGGTTTACTGCACTCTGAAATCACTCCTAGCAGGCTTCGGGTACTATACGGGATGCTGGGGATCAATCATGTGCTGTGCTATTATTTCAGCCCCC
>PVKC010016733.1:0-20633 GCA_004027635.1 Crocidura indochinensis
AAAAAAAAAAAAAACTAAAAAAAATTGTGGCTCTCAAAATAAATTTCAATCGTGGTTTTGGCGAGATTCGACTCAGTTGAAAAAAAAGATTGCCGACCACTGGTTTAAAAGAACAAAATCATGCAATTTGAAGCAATATGGATGATACAGAAGATATTATAATGAGTGGAGCCAGAAAGAAAGAGATACAGAATAATCTCTGTCATAGATGAGACTTAAAGGCAGCAAAGATTCAAAAGCAACATAATGGGAAAACTGATCCATATAAGTGAGTTAGGATGTGGCATAAGAGTAGTGTAAGAATCCTTGAAAAAGGGAAGAGATAAAAATGTCATGAATGTAGTCATGTAGTCATGACTATTCATGTAGTCATGACTACTCAGGTAGTCATGAGTGTAGGCCCTGTCATGTGAGTATAAAAGGAAAAATCTGAAAGGTTGAGGGGGGTGGGGACACAGAATAGTGACCAAAGCATTGTCTGCTGGCTCCAGCAAGTCAGAGATAATGCACTGGAGATATGCTGCCTGCTTTGTATCCATTGTCTTTTAGTCTTCTTTGAACCAGGGCCTGCCAGGCCAATTCTGGGCTGTGATCTCCCTCTTTCTGGAAACCCCAGACAGTGACAGGAGAGTTCAGATACCAGGAGGAATGAAAAGTATACTAAGCATTCTTAAGTTTCTTCTCTCTCTCCAGCGGTTACTACCAGTTGGTGTCCCTGAGTTGGCATGAGGCCCCACCCTGCAGCTGGGCCTCATGGACCCCTGCAAGCCTTGCAGCACTCAGTCCTGGCAGCCTTGGTGATCTGCAGCCTGCAGCCTGCAGTCCTTGCAGCCCTGGGCTTTTGCACCTATTTACTATACTGTCTCTCTAAACCCTAAATATAAAGCTTATTTTTCATTATAAAGTATTTTTCATTATAAAGCCTACTTTAGAAACAGGCTTCCATGTTATTAAAAATAGATATTATTAGAGCCTGCCAGCTGAATTTCTAAAAGAAACAGAAGTAACCTCTGAGTGCTGCCAGGTGCGGCCCCCCCACAAAAAAGAACAAAATATGATGAATGCAACCAATTTACTAAGAAACTAAAGATACAAACTCTAAGAATGTCCTGAGTATTACCACTGTAATCTAAATTTTTCCCAAGTGCCTGAACAGACTAAGTTTATTCAAATAAAGGTCCTAAACATCAAGAATAATCCACAGTTCCAATTTGCAGTATCAACCACAGTGTCAACCTCCCTCCAGCATGTTCCCAAAGTGAACATGTTCCCCACCCTTTGACCCCTAGCCTGCCAGTATATCAGACCCATAGAAAACAAATCTTAAGGCTATTATACTATTTTTATAGAGGAGCCATTTCACATGCCAACTGGCCTTCACAAAAATACATTGTTACATTTGTGTTGAATAGACCCACACTGCACTTTTATGTGGGATAAAAGATATACTAATAACTTTCAAAGCTGTTCTTGAATACTACTCAACTATAAGATTGCCTTTGCAGTTAGGTAAGCAACTACTGAACTCATGTATGAATGAAAGAAACTGTAGTACTTGCAAATAGCAATCTAAAATTCTTAACTCAATTATCTTTCTTCTTACCTATCATACCTATAAAATGTTTAGTCATTCCCTTTTAATGGTAAAAGACTGGTTAATATAGAATAACAAAATATGCTCTATACATGCCTCATTTATTTTTTTAAATTAAATTAAAAATTTTTTTGGATTTTGAGTACTCAGAAGGTAGTACGTCACACAGGCTCGAGGGACCATATGGGATGCTGGATATTGAACCATGTGTAAGGCAAAATGCCCTATCCGTTATACTATTGCTCTGACCCCATCAGGTCTCATTTATTAATAATTACAATAATTATTATAATAATGATTTATCCTATATAAGTATGATATTATATAGCAACAAATTAAGCCATAGGAGACAGCAGGCTGTGCAATAATTAATGACATATAATTAAAACATCCTTTTAATTTATTAAAAAAACAAAAAGAGCAGATATTGATCAACCTGCATGGAAACTAACCAAAAATATCAACTTAGTTTGTTCATGCAGCTATAATAAAATATAAACTAGAAGATCTTTTAAACAATGTTTATTTCCAACACTTCTTGAAGCTAGGTAAACCAAGATTAGCATTACTAGACAAGTATTAGTAAAATTAAGATCTATTTGCTTTCTATCTCGAAGAAAACTGCTCTTTTGCTGTATCTTTAAGTCATGGTAGGAACTGGACATATGAACTCCATGGTTGGTGTCTCTTTTTATAAGGGCACTTAACTCATGCAAGAGGATTCCACTTTATGACATAATCATCTCTCAATGTCCTCATTCTATTATTATATGACTGGATAGTAGGCTTTAACCACATGGATTTCAGGGAACACATATTTACAAATACTACTCTATATAACTGGAACAGTATTATATAATCAACTGGGCACTTAAATATGTTCAATTAAAAGTATGTCATATTTTATGGGAAATTCATATAAATTATTTTCAGATAGTTCCTACATTTTCATAAGCTGAGCTTACAGTTACTATATATTTTTACACAAATTAAAGCAAATTAACAAATTTACACAGCTTTTAAAACAGGCATATCTTTGAATGAACAGTAATTAGCTTTTACTATAATACTTTTAGTAATATAATTCAATAATATTTCTTAAAATACAAAATAAACACTTGAGATGTTATAAAAAAACTACAAGGAGTCTAGGCTTACAGTTTCCAGTCTCTTTAACAGCTGTTCAGTGGTGATTGTTAATCATAAATGATCAGTTAAATACCTCAAGCTCTGATTCCTCTACCCTTTTCCTTCTTTTCAGAAGTCTAAAAATGTAGTCATTGTGCTATTTTATTATCCATTACCTAGAGCTGGAGATCTAAAAAGTAAAAGTTAACTATTTTTTAATTAATATAAAAACATTAAGGAAATTGACTGGAACTTAGTCATTTAATAAAAATACTCAAAATAGTTAAGTACAAAGATATCTACATTAAAATTTCTCAAAAAATTAAGAACAGAACTCTCAAATGACCCAGTGATAGCAATTCTTGGCATCTACCTCTAAAAATGCAAAAACATTAATTCAAAAGGACATAAAAATATCTGCACACCTACATTTACTGCAGCATTGAGTACGATAGACAAGATTTGAATTGTTTAATCTGAATTGATGATAGGATAAAAATGTTGTGGTTAATGTATTCAGTGAAATATTATACATCTCTAAGAAAGGACAAAAATCATGCAATCTGCCACTACATGGATGAAACTAGAGGGAATAATGCTGAGTAAAGTGACATAGAATAATTTCTCCCATATGTGAAATTTAAAGATAAACAGCAATGGAGAAACACCCAAAGACTAGAGAGTTGATTCACAGAACTGAGCCTGGGGTTGTGTGGGCGGGGAACTGAATAGGAGATGCCATGTCCTATAAACAACACATGTTACTTACACACTTATGGTAACTTAGACACATTAGATAATTTAATCCTCATAGTAATATTATAGGCACATTTTAAATTTCATCACAAATGAGAAAGTGTTTGGTTAGGGCTTAAAATGCTTTAAAACTTAGTCTCAATGCTTTTTAAATAGTTGTGATTCAAACTCTTTTCCTCAAATTTTCAGAAACAAATGATTATTTTACAGAAATCAGCCAGCCAGCAGGTAGGCCCTTGCCTTGTGTCTATGTTCGATCCTCAGCATTTCATATGGTCCCCTGAGTCTGAGTCCCTAAGAATCTGAATGTGGTTCATATAACAAAACTCCAGAAAAGGCAAAAACCCAATTTCTAGTACAAAAACAATGTAGCAGTAGGGCGTTTGTCTTGCACATAGCTGACCAAGGACGAACCATGGTTCGATCCCCTGTGTCCCATATGGTCCCGAGCCAGGAGCGATTTCTAAATGCAGAGTCAGGAGTAACCCCTGAGCATCACTGGGTGTGGCCTAAAAGCCTAAATAAATAAATAAATAAATAAATAAATAAATAAATAAATAAATAAATATAGCAGAAACAAAACCCAACAAAGTAAACCTAAAAAGGTTCTTAAAGAACGAGATG
This sequence comes from Crocidura indochinensis, assembly GCA_004027635.1. NCBI lineage: Eukaryota > Metazoa > Chordata > Mammalia > Eulipotyphla > Soricidae > Crocidura > Crocidura indochinensis. Next base: position 4,103 of record PVKC010016733.1, read on the forward strand.
AGGCTGGAATGGTGGCACAAGCGGTAAGGCATCTGCCTTGTCCATGCTAGCCTAGGACAGACTGTGGTTTGATTCCCCATGTCCTATATCCCAAGCCAGGAGTGATTTCTGAGCGAATAGCCAGGAGTAACCTGAGTGTTACAGGGTATAGCCCAAAAATTAAACAAAAGAATGTATACAAGTGGCAAAATTAAAACCTGGTTACGTATAGTGATGATATTAGTTTGAATATAAAATGATACCATTTACATTCTAGTACTAGGATTCTAGTATCTCTAGAGAGAGAGTTCCTGCTTGCAGTCCAACCAAGGTCAGTCTCTGAAACCAAACATGATTCACTGAATACTGCTAGGAGGGATTCCTGAACAGAAAGCTTCAAGGAAGTCATAGAATTGCTTGGTGTATCCCAAATCCAGATTCCAAAATACACCAGTATTTTATAAAATTGAACATACAAAATGACATAGGTATTTATTCAAGATAAGATGAAATATATTTCCAAAGATTTAGACAGTAATATTCACAAGAGCTATTTTTTATAATATGTCCTTGCTGCTAAGGAAACAAATGCAAATTAGTGCTTGACAATACATTCTGATACATACATAGATTGGAATAAGTATTATAATATTGTCAATGACACGGTTTCATGAATACAGCACTAAAAAATAACATGCCCCACCAGACGGTTTTTTTTTACCTCTACTTGTCAGTGTCCTCCTCACTCTCCTTCAACATCTTCACCTGACATCTTACCATATGCATAGTAAGCTCAGTTCTGTAAATCAGTTGTTAGATTCTATTGTTTTGAGTCCTTTAAAAAAACTTATTCATTAAAGCACAATGATTTACAAAGTAACTCGTAATTAAGTTTTAGACATGCAGTTTTCCAGCATCGATTCCATCACTAGTGTTAATTTCCCTCAACCAGTGTTTCCAGGTTGCCTCCATCACCCACTCCAGCAACAAAAAGTGTACCTTGATAGGAGCTTTTCAAATTTTGGTTGTTAAGGTTTAGGTCTCTTGATTTCAGTATTGTTGACTCTGTGGTTTGACTATTTCGTGATACCTTTCCTTTACACTAACAATGAACTTGAATCCACTTAACCCCTGGCCCCTGACATTTTTTCCCTCCTGTCTCTTCTAATCTTCTAATGCTACCCCACCCCTCTATTTCCTTCCTTTTCTGTCCTCCTCCCTAAACTACGAGACCAAAGATGATATAGGTATCATCCCCATTAAAACACTGTATATACTCATACCATTTAGTTATTCTAATTCTACTTAAATGTGATCATCCTGTGTTTGTCCTTCTGACTTACTTCACGTAACAAATCTTTCGGTTTCACGCATGTTGCATTGGACTTCGTGATTTCATCATTTGTTACATAGGTATTACATTCCATTCTGTATATTTACCACCTCTTGAATACCACTTGTTTATATTCTTAGACACACAAACTGATTTCATAAGTTGGCTATTGTACTAAATGCCACAATTATGGTCTTTTGTTATTCTCCGACTGTGCTTTTTATAAAAATATCTTTCCAGTATAAAAAAACAATTTGATTTTAGTTTATATGCTTTACAATTTGCTTTAATATTGTTTGGGGTTTCAACATTACATCCTTCCTAGTGTGTCCATTTCCCTCCCTCATTATCCCTATATATCCCTCTTGAGCACCTTCCTTGCCCCCATCTTCACTCCTGCTTCTATCCTTCTAAGTGAACTTTCGGTATTTGTATTTCCCTTACTATGCTTCTTTGTAACTCACATGGGAGAGATATCACTCTGTACCTGTCTTTCTCCTAGTTGAGTTCACTGAGCATATTGTACAGTTCCATCAAGACGGGAAAACTGAATGACTCTTTTCTTATAGTCTAAGAGTATTCTATTATTTATATTCTTCAGTTTTCTTAATCCAGTCATCTCTTCTGTTCATGGATTTTGGTTATTATGTAGTACTGCAATGAACATAGGAGTACAAATGTCTCTTTTAACTTAGAATCTAGTTCCAGTACCACTCGTCTCAAGTGATATTTCACTGCTGTTTTGCTTTGAAATTCCTGGTGGTAAGTGATGTAAGGTATATAGTTTAATATACGTATTAGACATTTGTATATCTTCTTTGAGCAATCTTCTCAACTAGTCTTCCTTTTTTGATGGAGTTGAGTTTTTCTTGTTAATATTTATAAGAGCTGTATATATCTAGAGGCACTGAAGATGCCCCAAGATTTGATGTCATGAAGGTTCCAGCTTGTATTTTCCTCAATATGCTTCATGGATTCTGGTCCAATGAGGTCTTTAATCCATTTTAAATAGACATTTGTTTATGCAGGGAAGACATCCAGACATCTAAAAATCAAGGCCTAAATTAATACTTTACATGTGACTGATTAGTTTTCTAGCACCATTTGCTAAAAGGCTTTCTGAGCTCTTGTTCATATACATAGCTCCTCTGTCAAAGATAAAGTGATCATATTTGAGGGTCTATTTCAATTCTACTTTATTGGTAAGAGTATTTTTTATTACAGTGCTAAACTGTCTTCATTACGGTGATTTTGTAGTAAAATTTAGTGTTGGGGATAAAAAAGGTCTCCCATCTTTTTTCCTAAAATTGTTTTTGCTATTCAGAGGGGTTTACTACCCTGAAAATCATTACTGTATAAATAATTATCATATAAATTATTACCTCATAAATTGCAGCAGCATTTGTCCTTGTATTTTAAAAATATCCAGGATGTTTTTGTAGGAACTCCACTGAATCTGTATTTTGCTATATGTAGGACTGCCATTTAGACAATGTTACTCTTCTTCGTAATTCATGAATAGGAGATGTGTTTCTATTTCCTTATATCTTCTTATCTTTCAGTAGTGGAATTCAGTTTTCTTTCTAAGTCTTTCATTCTTTTGTTAAGCTGATCTCCGGGTACGTGAATTTTTGAGACATACTTTTTAATGGGCACTTCTCTCTCTTCTGTTGTTTTCATACAGGAATGCTATAAATTTCTGCAAATTGATTTTGTAGCCTGTTGCATTATTGTACAAGAGTTCTTTTATCTTCTGTAGTGTCTTTTGTGTTTCTAAGTATAGTTTCATGTTGCATTTCATGTTGTAATTGCTGATATCTTTACTATATCTTTCTTTCCCAATCAGTTATGGTTAGGACTTCCAAAAACAATTATTCAAAAACTCAATAATGGTTATGTGAGTGGGAAACCTTGACTTATACCTTATCTTAGTGAGAAGCATTTCCATTTTATTCCATTCAGAAAGATAGTGGCTTCATGGTAAATAACTTTAATATAATGAGACAAGTTTCTTCTATTCCTATTATATTTAATCTTTTCATCACAAATAGATATTAGGTATTGTCAAATGTGCCTATAGACAGATGACAATTTATTTTTCCCTCTGATGTGTTATGCTGATTGATTTGAATGGCTTAAATTACCCTAATATCTTTGGACTAAATCCTAGTCAGGTATATATCTTTTTGGGGATTTTTTTGTTGTTTTTTTTTGTTTGGTTGGTCTTTGGGTCACATCTGGTGATGCTCAGGGGTTACTCATGGCTATGTGTTCAGAAATTGCTTCTGACTAGGAGGACCATTTGGGATGCCAGGGAATCGAACCACGATCTGTCCTAGGCTAGTATGTGCAACCACTTACCACTTGTGCCACCGCTCTGGCCCCGGGTACAGATCTTTCTGTTGTTTTTCTCCAAGGAACGCTTTGAGTGGAAGAATCAGTAAGTATACAGGTGACTGTTAAATTCCTCTATGAAGTTTTATAATCACACCAAAATATTTTATTTATCACACCAAAAAATTCTTTCATTTTCTTCTCAATTAGTGACAATTATCACTTTAAGTTTACTATAAATTTTTATTAGTTTTTCATCAGATTATAAACTTCTCAAGGACAGGTCTTACTTTTCCTGGAATATCCCATGATATATACCAATTATTAGTATACGAATACTCAAATCTTATTTTTATAAATATACTCAAATATACTCTTAAAAGTACCTTAATTTCCCCCTCAAATAAATTATGTCCTATTTTTCTCCTATACCTCAACAGCTTGTTTTATTTCTTTGTTTATGGATGGTCACACTGTGTAGGAGAAAATAGTCATGATGTACCTTGTACTGTTCAACTAAACTGAAGATGGGTAAATAATTTATTTTTATGATTTCACAAAAAATTTTGATCTTTGAAAAGTATCATACTTATTTCCATATTTCAAGTTTGCAAAAGGTAAAATTAAATTCTGCTTGTGTTTATGACTTATTCTTAGCTCAGGGGTTACTCTTAAAAGTATTAGAGGTAGGATTCAAGGTCATTTGCTAGTAGAACAAGTGCCTTTCCTCCTATACTATCCCTGTGGCCCTTAAAACCCTTAGTAGTCTTTAATTTACCACTTCAACTAACTTAATTTTATCTCATTTGCCCTGAAAGATTTCATTTATGCGCTTGACTATTTGTCAAGTAATGTATAAAGATTGAGGATTTGAACAATGAAATAACCTCTTAAAGAGTTCAGTCTACGAGGGGGAGGGGAAAGAGTTAAGCCTATATAAAAAATAGAAAAGTAAATACCATATTTTCTTGCATATAAGACAACTGGGCATATAAGACGACCCCCTACTTTTCCTGTTAAAATATAGGGTTTGGGCTATATTCGCAGTATAAAACTACCTCTTTTAATGCACACCAAATGAAAGCTAAAAAACATAAGAGAAAAAGAATAGAACCCTCAAAGGTTAACATTTTGTTTTATAAAGCTAGGCTTTGGAGTCCCAACAATCATTTTACATTTGTCATTTGTAGCAAATGACTGTAAATTTTTAACTGTCATCTGCATCGAGAGCAGTGGTCTTCTCCAAGAGCAGCTGGCTTGGGTGCAGTGATTAATAGGACAACTAGAGGGAGACAAAGCGCCTCCTCTATTTCCCACAAAAACTGAACAGAGAACTGGGAACCAGAAAGCAGAATACGGGGTGGCTGGATGAGATGTGGCACTCGGTAACTGAACTCCTCTGAAAGATGAATCAGGAAAAGCAGAGAACTGAGCATTAGAAAGCCACATACCAGTGATGACACCCAATGGCTGGATGGGAGGGATGCAGCACTTGGTAAATCAGCTGCTCTGTGTGCCCTGAAAGATGAATCAGGACAAGCAGAGGGCTGAGTGATGATGCCCGACAGCTGGATAGGATGTGGCAGTAAGAGAAGGGCGGATCACTTGTCTCTGATACTGGAGTAAGTTTCAGCATGTCGTATACTGGATGACCCCGACTTTTAAGAAGGTTTTCATGGGTTAAAAGTCGTCTTATGCACCGAGAAATACAATAATTAAAAATGTGGTTATTCGGGTAAGCGAGGTGGCGCTAGAGGTAAGGTGTATGCCTTGGCAAGCGCTAGTCAAGGAAGGACCACGGTTCGATCCCCTGGCGGTCCATATGGTCCCCCCAAGCCAGGGGCAATTTCTGAGCGTTGAGCCAGGAGTAACCCCGAGCATCAAACAGGTGTGGCCCGAAAAAACAAAAACAAAAAAACAAAACAAAACAAAAAAACGTGGTAACTGTTATAACAGATGTAAGTATATTATACTGCTTTATAGTATATCAATATGAGTGCATCTTAACATTTTAATATGCAATCTATCATTTTTCCTTTTAATCCATCCCCTGGGGCTGGACAGTCAGCCAGCCAGCAATATTTTCTACTTAAATTTTAAAAGTAGACAACAGGACCACATAACTTGAATCATCTGTTCTGCCTCATAAATTGCGGGAGAAATAAAATGGATGATACCAGGACCAGTCTTATGAACATTGAATGGAAAGAAAAAATGATCAGACTTGAACACCATACCCAAAGTCAATGACAATAAAATCAATATCCAATCTACAACAAGCTGTACAAGGGGACCAGTTACACTAGCATTCCGGGGAGCAAAGGGGAAGATATGGGATGCATGCTGGGAACAGGGGTGGGAGGAGGACAACACTGTTGATGGGAATGTTCCTGATTCAATGTCACCATGTACTTATATATTACTGTAAAAGATTTGTAATTCACTTTGGTCACAATAAAAATATTTTTTGGAAAAGTAGATAATACATATATCTGGCATAAAACTCAAAAGCAGCACAAGAATATCCACCTCCCTAACTTAAAATATACATTATATTAGTGCTTTACAAATCCCCACTCATACTTTTCATATTTATTCTGTGATATAGTTACATGCAGACCCATGAAACTGTAGGAAAACCTTTACAAGAACAAATTTATAATTTTGCCCACAATACATTCTTAATTGACTAACTATGAATTATAATTTCCTGGCTCCAAACAACAAAAAGTGAACTATTAATACTTCTTACTTCCACATACTTTATTCATCATTACAATTACTATATAATTAATATAAATTAATCATGTACAATTATACAACACAATTCTATATTATACAATACAATTCCATATTATAAACCCAGGTTTTTACATTAGTGCCAAATATACATATTTTAAAATATTTTCTCATGGAAAAAAGCACAGGATCCTAATTATGAATACCTGCATTTCAGTTAGTTATTTAAATTACTCTTGCTTTATGTTTCCCCCACTAATAATTTGACTAACATCATTGTCTATGCCTAAAATATCTTCCCAAATCAGAATATATATTATCTCACAAAATTCTATACTTACAAAATAATGTATAACCCTTCGCAGAATAATATCTCACCATAGTTTTGAATTAGCACCGCTAGACACTGAACATGTGTTCAACCAAATGCATAAATAAAATTTTGCAATAAATTAAGTCTCATAATATAATCAACTAAGGTAATCTAATTTGTTTTTAAAAGACATTATAAAATCCATGATATTATATCCATTAAATTATTAGTTGTGATTATTAAAAAGTTAAACTTATAAAATATTGTATAATGTAAATATTTCTAGTCAGTTATTCTAGTGATTGTAAATACAGTAAGTAACCTTACACCGAGATTTGATTTAAAATATAAAGAAAAAGATAAGCAAAGACAACAAAATAATGTACTAATAAAAAAAGATTGAATTTCTTTTCAAAATGAAAGGATAAATTAAAATCTCTAACACTATGTAGAAGAAAATAGTCATGATGTACCTTGTACTGTTCAACTAATTTGAAGATGGGTAAATAATTTATTTTTATAATTTCACAAAAAATGTTGAACTTTGAAAAGTATCATACTTATTTCCATATTTCAAGTTTAAATAAAGGCAAAATTAAATTCATGGAAACATATTTTGGTTTTATAAAAGGATAAAGAAAAAAATCATGCTTCCTATATAATAAAGTAGTTCTAAAAATAAATAATTATTGTAATCTATTAGGGATTATTCAGCTGTCATATGCTAAATACTAGAAATATCTTGCAAATTCCTAATAAGAAATTAAATTACATCTATTATTTTAAAATAATATTTGAAATAATAAAATAGTAAAATGCAAATGTAAGTTCTGAATTTACTTCTTCACTCACCTCTCCCCCATTTACATATTCCATCACAAAACACAAACGGTCTTTTGTCTGGAAGGAATATTTCAAGGACTTGAAATGAAAAAGAAAAAACATTATATTATAAACCCATGTTCTCACATAGTGGCAAAAAATAGAACACTTCAAAACAATAAGCATGGTAAGTGAAAAGAATTATAGCTTCTTAAGAATCTGTTTATTCCTTAGGAGTATACCTAAAGGTTTTTAGAAACATCAAACAAACTTTGATTAGATCAAAATAATTGATTTGATGGATATCTACAACAATGAATATTACCAGGGGAAAATAAAAATTTAAGTAAAAGAAAAATACACTCAATAATTGTGTTGAGTGCTTCTTAATCTATTGCATCATTTCAAATTGAATGGTTTCCAAAGTTCTTATCCATGTAACTTTAAAGTAAGACTTATGAATTGCTGTACCTGAAATCTTAGGCACACAAGTATAGAAGCAGTTACTGTTTAGTTTCTTAAAACTGCTCTTTGGGGCCAGAGTGGTGGCGCAGGGTGTAACGTGTCTAAGCCTTACATGCGCTAGCCTAGGACAGACCGTGGTTTGATTCCCAATTGTCCCATACAGTCCCCCAAGCCAAGGGCGATTTCTGAGCATATAGCCAAGAGTAACTCTTGAACATCACCGGGTATAGCCCCCAAACCAAAAGCCAAAAAAGGAAAAACAAAAACCCACATACACAGTACAAAAAGAAAAAAAAAACCCTGCTCTTTGTACACTGGATGCATACAACAGTGTAGTATTTTATATAGCTTTATAGTTCCTGAAGATATAAAGACTTAAGAATAGTCTTATTACACCAAACAATGGATACCATAAAGTGAGAAAATTAGTCTACTAGGTATCTAGTGATACTCTGAAAATTTCTACTGCATACATGCTAAATCTTTAAAAGTTTCCACCCTGTGCCTTTTTTGTTTATTTGTTTCATTTTTTTTGTTTGCTTCATTCTGACAATAGCACTTGGTAATACTTAGGGGTTATTTCTGGCTCTGCACTGAGGAATTACTCCCGGCAGTTCTCAAGAGACCATATGGAATGCTGGGAACCTGAGTTAGTCAAATGCACAAAAAGCATTTTACCAGTTTTACAATTTCTCTATCCCTCCCAAAAATGGTTCTATTTTTAGTGGTAAAGTATTAATTCTAATCTTAATTAAATTAAGATTTGAACTTAATTTTTATTGCAACTATATACATATACAAATTTCAAAATATACCTATGCTGCATGTACAAGCATTCTAGAAACAGAACTCAAATGTCAGTTTGTTTCAAAATAAGGTGATATACATTATTCCACATCTAGCTAACAAAATACAGTCTATCTTTAATTTAGTGTTTTCAGAACTTTTATCTTAATACATTTAAAGTACTATAGATATATATTCCTAAGTCACAGTTCTATAAGAACTACTTACGAAACTAAATACATTTCACATATGAGGGTTATTCTGACAGATGGATTAATTTATCAGAAATTTAGAAATAAATAACTGAAAGAAGCATAAATTCTTACATTAATTTTAATCTTTTTTTAAAGTTTACCATTTTCTCAGTGGTCTTAAAATATTATACATTTATACTCAAAGTTTCTGTTTTTAAAGGCAATGAATTTTTACTGAGAAAATAATTGTCATAAAAGTACTGAGTGTGTGTAATAGAAGGGCTTATAAATATATGTACTTATGTATTCCATTTGAGTCCAAAGAAGCCTGACTTACTCTTTTCACTAAGAAAATGGCATACCTGAAGAATGTTATATAAAATGTCATTTTTATGCCTTATTTTCTATAATAAAATTTCTCCAGGTAAAAATGATACTATTATAATATCTATCTTCTAATTACTTACTGTTAAAAAAGGATGTCTAGTGTTCTTTAATACTCTGCTTTCTGTCAGAGTATGTGCTACTTCATCCTACAGAAGAAAAAAGCAAATGTTTAGATTATGCTCTATGTACCAAAAATAAAAATATTTTACTTTCTCTAATATCAAAAGAGGCTGAGACAAAACCATCAAAAATGAAAAGTAAAAGACCTTAAGTTATGACACCAAAACTACCAAAAATTTTCTTGAGTATGAAAAATAAACCCAAAGCCTTTCTCATTGAAATGGGGTCTTTTCTACTTATATAGGCATAGAGTTAAGAGGATCCATGCTTCAATTTTTGGGATACTATAATGATTTAATCTAACAAAAATCACAGACTTTGTAATATACCACTGAAAGGAAAACCAATTACTGTAAAGGAATACAAATGGCACACAAAACAGTTAATACTAAAATTGTGCATTTTAGAAATAAAAACAATAGGCGGGAAAAAAAGAAATAAAAACAATATAAAATTCCATCTCTTTTTTTTTATCTTTTTGCACATGCACCATTAAGAAAACAGGTCATAATCCAAGTCCAGGATATGAAGCTTACCACAAGAACACTTAGCGCAGTTAGAGAAATAACTACACTAACAACGATGTGACTATGATAGAGAAATACAATGCATGTCTCAAGACAGGAAGGGGGTTGGGAGGAAGGAGACGGTAGACATTGGTAGCTAGATAGCTGCACTGTTGAAGGGAGAAGTGTACATTTTATCACTGAAACCCAACTACGAACATGTTTGTAACCATACTGCTTAAATAAAGATATATATAAAGAAATATATATCAAGAATACATACAAAAAGGTCATAATCTATCCAAGTTGTAATTTTAAACTCGATGAATTTCAAAGCGAAGATACTTTAAAAAACATAATCGACTCAGGTGGCCATTTTAAACTTGTTGTATTTCAAAGCAAAAATATATTAGAAGGTAATATTGCTACAATTTTAAACATCAATCATTTTTACACATTTTTAAATTTTATTAAAACTGTTGTTATCAACAAAGTCCTTCATAGTTGAATTTCAGATATACAGTGAGTCAGGGCCACTCCCACCAACAGTGTTCCCAGAACACATTCTATACCCCACCATCCTTGCCCCCTGGTCTGCCAGTATAATAGACCTAGTTAAGTTTAGAGTGTTAAAGTATAGGTCTCTTGATTCTATTGTTGTTAACTTTGGCTTGGATAACTAAACTTCACCCTTAAATACAAGAGTTAACTAAAAGAGTTATTCAACATATGAAGACCTGAAAACCTGCTTCATGTCTCAAAAGCAATACCATTTTATAAATGAAAATAAAATTAACATTGTTAGTTTCTGGCAGAATAAACAAAAGCCTTGATGGATCAATTTAACACTGTCTAAAATTTAGATTATAAATAACATATGGAAATAAAAAAATTAGAATTCTGAGGGCCGCAAAGATAGCACAACGATAGGATGTTTGCCTTGCATGAACCCAGGTTCAATTCCTGGCATCCCATATGGTTCCTTGAGTCAGTAAAGAGAGATTTCTGAGCATAGAGCCAGGAGTAAACCCTAAGCACTGCTGGGTATAGCCCCCCACCCCCCCAAAAAAAAACAAAACAAACAAATTAAAAAAACCACCTAGAACTCTGGGGCCAGAGAAATAGCACAATGGTAGGGCATTTGCCTTGCATGCAGCTAACCCTGAACAAACCCAGGTTGGATCCTCAACATCTTACATGGTACCCTGAGCCTGCCAGGAGCGACTTCTGAGTGCAGTGCCAGGAGTAACCCCTAAGCACTGCTGGTGTGGCTCAATGAAACAGAAAAAAAATTTTTTTTGTATTGTATTTATTAAGTTAAGAAAACCACTTGAATTTTGTGAAGCTAAAAGAGAAGCAGCAAAAATGCTATGATCCAAATGCAAATCCAAGGAGGTCAGACCAATGTATGTTTAAATATGACTTAAAATCAATGACACAAAGAACAAAAATTTAATATAAAATTATTATAGAATTATTTGACAGGAATCAGGATTGAGTGTTCAAAGTTTTTGTTTGTTTTAGATAGGGCTTCTTGATGGTGCAGTTACTAGCTTTGCACAGGGATCACTTGTGGCAGGGCTGTGGCCCTTAAGAGTTACAAAGATTTGAAAAGTTTCACACAATATGGTACCTCCTAAATTAATTATGAGAGCAAATATATTCACATAAATCAGAAGCAAAATCACATTTAACTTGTCTCTATATCAGCACTGCATACCATAATGTATACCACAGACAATAAAGGTTTTATGAACTAAATCACAGGAATTAATTCTAAGATGCAAAGAACAGGTTATATTATTTATTCAATAACTCACGGAAGCGCCGGGCTGTGGCGCTGGAGGTAAGGTGTCTGCCTTGCCTGCACTAGCCTAGGACGGACCGCGGTTCGATCCCCTGGTTCCCATATGATTCCCCAAGCCAGGAGCGACCTCTGAGCGCATAGCCAGGAGTAACCCCTGAGCGTCACTGGGTGTGGCCCAAACCCCCTCCCCCCAAAAAAACCTCACTGAACAAATAACAAGTTATAATACTGAGATGTACAATGAAGATAAAAAAAACCTGCCCTCGGGGCTGGGAAGATAGCATGGAGGTAAGGCGTTTGCCTTTCATGCAAAAGGTCATCGGTTCGAATCCCGGTGCCCCATATGGTCCCCCGTGCCTGCCAGGAGCAATTTCTGAGCGTGGAGCCAGGAGTAACCCCTGAGCACTGCCGGGTGTGACCCAAAAACCAAAAAAAAAAAAAAAAAAAAACCCTGCCCTCAAAGAATATTTCTTCTAGTTAGTCAAGTCATGTTCAGGATTAATGGGGTGGGGGAAGCTAACGTAGATGCTGTTAATAATTATCAAATAAAGAATTTAAAATGCACATTTCAGCATCAAAGTTGTGATCTGTAGAACAAGATTCATTCATTATAAAACATAAATCTTTGGAATTTGGAGATAGTTCAGAATTAAAGTCCTATAAACATGAGGCCAATAACGTCATGGGTTCAATCACTGGAACTGCTCTATGGGCCTGAGTGTGACTATAGTAATTCTGCTATTTTCAATCAGTGGTACCATAACCAAGTATTCAATCTTCAGCACAGTACAACTAACCAGGTGAGTACCATAAGTATAAGTGTTTAATTTCTGGCAAGCACCAAGTTTATGTATCCCTGGTAACTGTAGAAATAGCAGAAACAACAGAGGAAAGGGAAGGAGAAAAATCAATTTAACTTATGAATCTGCAAGTCAGTTAGCTGTTTTGTGTGCAATATTAAAAAGACTACGTAAAAAATTCTACTAAAGTCAGGCCCGGAGAGATAGCATGGAGGTAAGGTGTGTTTGCCTTGCATGCAACAGGTTGGTGGTTCAAATACCGGTATCCCATATGGTCCCCCAAGCATGCCAGGAGTGATTTCTGAGCATAGAACCAGGAGTAACCCCTGAGCACTGCCAAACACAAACAAACAAACAAACAAAAATTCTACTAAATTCTAAAGATTATAAATAGAAATTTATTTTTAAAAAGGAAAAAGAAAAAAATCTGAGTTCACAGCTTAGTAAGAATATATAAAATTAGGTACATAAACAATTTAATCAATGAATATGCAGGAAAAAATGGCATTAAGAAACAGGAGGGTCTTCTAAGTGCTTTCAAAGAGTACATACTGATATGTAGTTACTATCTGTGCATATGATAATACATAAAAATATCCTCAAGACTTCACTCCAAAACTGTTAGAAATAAACAGAGGCAAGAAACTCAAGATGCAAAAATAAGTCATATTTGTAGGCCTGTGGAGAGAATGCAGCACATAGGGTGCTTGCCTAGCAGGAAGCTGACCTGGAGTCAATCCCCGACAACTCATATAGTCCTAAGAACTCCCTGAGCAGAGAGCTTATAATACTCCCAGAGCACCAGTGGATGCAGTCATCCCCAAACAAAGTTAAAAAATCTATCATATTTCTATAAAGTAAACAAAAATATAAAATTTGATAATTAAAATTGTGTCCAAATACATCAAGCTAGGGGGTGAAAGTGTGTGAAATAATATTATCATTAAACAGATTACACAAGGAAATAGAAATTAAATGTTTATAAATCTGAAGGATTTATATAGTTAACCTGGAAACATGACCTAAAACATACATTCAGTACAATCCTTATCAAAACTCCAATGGCATTCTGTAGAGCTACAAAATATATTACTAGTAGTTGTCTAGAAGCACAAAGCTCTCCAAATAGTCAAAGCAACTTGAAAAAAACAATGAGAGGTATCACATTTCATGATTTTTAAAATATTTTTAACTATAACCTATGGTAATCAAAACAATTTGATAGTGGAATAAAACCAAATTCTTAGTTTTGGACTAAAAAAATGTCATTATGAACTGAATGAGGTGAGTGAACCCAGGCAAAAACATAGCTGGGAGAAAAAAAGATGTTGACCAGCAGCAGTGGGAGTGGCTGTGGATTGTGGACTTTGGGCTGTGGGTTGCAAATGAACTAAAAAAGTGCCATTCTGAACTGAGCTGATGTGACTGAGGTCAGGTAAGAATGTGGTTGCTCTGTGGTTTTGCAGCAATGCATTTCTTCTAGTCAGAAAAAGACACATAAATAACAGCACCATAATACAAAAGTCACAAGAAAAAAAAAAACACTGTAGAACCACTGAAGAAGCTACTACTGAAAACTCAACTAACATCAGCCACCTTTATAACCTCTCTGATCAGGAATTTATAGAGAGGAAATGTTAAAGTTGTTTAAAGAACTCAAAGAAACCTTGGAATAGACATAAGATTCAGTAGAATATGAGAGTAGAAATGAGAAAACTTCAAACAGAAATATCAGAGCTCCTTGACTAAACAGACTAACACAGACCACATGCTGGGCCATTAAACATACTTCTATAAAATCAATAGGACAGAAATTGTATCAACTATCATTTTTCATTTTGTTTTTTTGGGCTAAACCCAATGGCGCTCAAGTGTTACTTGTGGCTCTGGGCTTAGAATTCGCTCCTGGCAGGCTCAGGAACAATATGGGATGTTGGGGATAGAACCCTTCTCCATCCCAATTAAAGTGCATGCAAGGCAAATGCCTTCCCACTGTGTTATTACTCTGGCCCCATCATTTATCTTCTTACAATATGAGCATACAAGAATAGTTAAAGCAATTCTTGGCAAACAAACAAACAAAAACACTAAGATGGGAAGACCCAACTTTAAACTTAGACTGTGTTATAAAGCAGTAATTAGAACAGCATGGTACTGTATATTGTAAGAAAACAGACCTTCAGATATGTGGAATAGACTTAAATATTCAGAGCTGTACCACAAATTTAAGATCAATTAGTCTTTGATAAAGAAGCAAGAAATATAAAGTGGAGCAAGTAAAGTTTCTTTAACATGTGGTGTTTAAAAAACTGGTCAGCTACATGCAAAAAAGTAAACTCAGATGTCTCTAACACAATGCATGAAGGTTAAATCAAAACATAGGAAAAACATTGGCAGAATACTCTATGACACTGAAGCTAAAGGCATCTTCAAAGATGAAATCAGTCTGTTGGGGCAGGGGGTCAGTCTCAGTTCCTAATGAGTTAACAACTGAGGATACAGAGGGTTAAATAGGAAGGTATAATGGGTCAGTATTGAAGATGTGAGAATAGATGAAGTTATGAACGGGGAGTGGGGGGATAATATATGAGAGGAACTATATACAATAGAGACATGGCTTGTTTACAGTATAGATTAGGCAAATATAGTGGAGTCCAAGGCATACAAAGTCATACCCGCTTATAGACAAACTTTAGAGATATATTCATAGGTTGTAGTTGGAGGCCCGACTCTTATGGAATGAGTCAGAGCGCTTAAGAAATAATTAAATTAAGAAAAGAATAAATTTGAAAAGTGGCCTTAGGAGAGAATAAAGCGAAAAAGAAAAAATAAAGAAGAGAAAGAAAAAGAAAAAATAAATTAGTAAATTGGGTCAGTATCTAGGAGTGGAAAGATTTTCTAATTTCTTGATGCTTCTTCAATGGCAGGGGTGAACTTTGCTAAATGAAGCTTTCAGGGTTACATTGTGCTTGGAACATTTTATGATACACATAGTTTTCAAGACTAGAGTACAGATACTCCTCGCTTAACGACCTACCTGTTTAGCGACCGCTCACACTTACGACCATCTCTTCACCGTTATTTTATTTTATTTTAATACCCTTTTTTCCATCTTGTACACTCTACAGTACTGTGGCTTTTGGTGCTTTAATGTATGTACTTTACTAAATTTATGTTCTGTAATACACTGCAGTACTGTGTGTAAATTACACAACCTATGCAAATTAAAATAAGTGGACAATTTCAGTTTGATCTTTCTCATTATTTTACTTATCCAGAATACTGTATTGTCAAGTACTATGCATATGTATATGTCAAGTACTGTACTACGGTATACAGTACATGCAGTTCCTCGCTTAACGACCAACTCTTTCAAACAGAACTTGGCTGTTAAGCGAGGAGTATCTTGTACTAAGCAATATGGTAGTGGGCACTATAAGAAAATGAAATAAGTCAGAGAGAGAAATAAATGCAGAATGGTATCACTTATCTATGGGTTTTAAGAAAAATGAAAGACATTCTTGCAATAATAATAATTTTCAGACACAAAAGAGAAAAGAGCTGGAAGTTCCAGCTCACCTCATGAAGCTCACCACAAAGAGTGATGAGTTTCCTTAGAGAAATAACTACATTTTGAACTGTCCTAAAAATGAGAACATATGAGGGAAATGGAGTACAGGCAGGGGTTGGGTGGGGAGGAGGGAGATTTGGGATAATGGTGATGGGAACGTTGCACTGGTGATGGGTGGTGTTCTTTACATGACTGAAACCCAAACACAATCATGTATGTAATCAAGGTGTTTAAATAAAATATATTAATAAAAAAAGAAAAGTCTGTCTTATGTAATATTATTTACCGTATCATGTGCATCGAGGTTCCTTTCCTGAAAAAAAAAAGCTGACAGCGTAGGCATTATGATATAACAGTACCATAGCTTGGGTTGAA
>PVKC010016734.1:0-20640 GCA_004027635.1 Crocidura indochinensis
TGAAGATTGTTCCCCTCCCGCTCCAGCATCACCACCTCTGCCTCCCCCCCCCCCAGGTTCTTTCTAACGGAGCCGAACCCCTGGGGGTCGCTGCGCCCCGCCGCGCGGCGCTCTGCCACCTTTTTGGCCGGGGAAGGCGCGCGTGTGCGTGAGTTAATGGATTAGGGTGGGGGGACTCTCGGCCGTTAGGCAGCGACTGCAGCACCCATTTCCCCACAACCGCGACACCCGGAAAGGGGCCGGCATCTCCGGACGGCTCCGAGCACTGCGACGGGCCCCGCGGAACCCGGAGAAGGTTGGAAATAGGGGTTTGCAAGGGGCACACGGGGTGGAGGGCTAGGGAGGCGCTTGTGGAAGCTCCTAATTCACCTATGACATTCCCGAGCTCCAAGGTCTGGGCTGCTTCTATTACCCCACTGAGACACCCCCGCCAAAGTCAACTACTCAGCGGTGCCACTGTCTTTCAGTAAAGCTGGATCCAGCGCCCCAACCTGCAGGGCGGTGACCTTAATGCCGGACGCCGCCCCCAACCTCCAGCTTCCTGCCCATTGGGCTGCTAGGAGCTGGGTTCGGATTCCCTGAAAACCTTTGGCCTCTCCATTCTTCCACGTCCCACTTTGGAACAGCGTCTCCAACGCAATCCATTCAGGTCTTACCATTAGCTAAACCAGTACCTATATTTTTTTTAAAAAAAATAAATGTTTAAGGATTGTTTCCAGAAGGATGTATCAAAAAGAAGTAACCCCAGAATAGCTAGCGGTAAATAAACAAGCAGCTGATTGAAGCACCATCTGGGAAGGCTGGGGTGCAAATCTCACTCCCTGTTCTTGGAAACGGGGATTCCTTTCCGCGGTGTCTTGCCCTCCAAAGTCCTAGCAGGCAGGGCTATTTGGAACTGGGGCTCTAGTTATGTACAAATGGTGACCAGGGGCTCTCCTAAGGATGCTTATTCTAAGGATGCACTTCGGGTTCTTTGCTCTTCCAGAATGTCGTTTAATCTCTGCAGTTTGTCTGTGAGAACACCACCACCCACTACCTCCTAGGGTTCCAACATCTCCCAAATCCCTTAGGGGTACAAACATGTCCCTAACGAGATGCCATTTCCATACTTTTCGCTGCCTTTGACATCTGGGCAAAGTACCCCCTGCCCTCAAATGATCAGACTGAGAACAGGTGAGAGAGATGGAGAAATGGAAGGTGCAGAAATGTTAAAACTGCCCTAGACCCCCACCCCTCCTCGCACCCCTTTGTTTCTGTCCCTATTATAAGCCTTCACAGTAAATAAACTTGAATTTTATGAGAAGGTGAAAATGAAGCACAAACATCTATATCCAGAGCTTTCTTCTTAGAAGCACCTGTGTCTACAGAGGAGAATTTAAGATCCTCAATGATGAATGGAACAGTCTAGAATCAGTCCCCAGAAGGTTCAGGCTTCATTGACCAGCTAAGGGTTTGCACTGAAGGGGGTGCGGGTTTGAGCAGACCTGGGTGTCAGAAAGGAAGTGAGCTGTTTCCTTAAATCACAACAGCACCACAGGTGCCTTGTAATATATTTTGAAAATGAGCCGTTTCTCCAGAATTTTCCCCCACTCCAGAGGCAGCTGGGAACAGAGGGGACCTTATCTGGCATGGCAACTTCACTACTAAACTACTGACAACAGAGGCGAAATGATTTTCTGTTTCAAACTATTGCTCTGGGAATACAGCTGTTTTCTGGGCATCCCAATCTTTGACTTGTTTGCAAACACCAACCACACAATTCAATATCCTGATGGAACCAGGCTCCATGGAACTCGAGGAATGTCACTGGTCGCTGTACCTGCTGAGAAGGGCAGTAAATAACTCTGGAAACAGCAGACCCAGGATTTGCCCCAGAATTAGAATTTGGGTGTAACCCAAAAACAAACAAACAAACAAAAAACAAAAACCTAGAATTTTTTTATAAAGAAAGTACTTGGAAGGCCAAAAAGTTAGCCCCATGAATACAAATGCTTTTTTGCTTTGAAAGTGAAGGTCCTCAATTTTGACCCTTGCTTGTATTTCATGACCTCTTGAGCACCTCAGTGTGTAACAGAATAGAACCCAAAGCAATAACACCTCAGTGTGTGGCCCCGGTAAAAAGAGACTGTTTTTAAAAGATTTATCTATTCACTTTGTCCGATGCAATGATTATATTTATTGTTGGTACATACAAACTTAGATCTTATTCATTGACATGAAACAGGTTAAACATGGGGGAAACTTAAAATTCTTCAAAAGTTAGAAGAGAGAGTTAATATTTCCCATGGATGATTAAGCAGAGGGAGAGGAAATATTATATCGATGCACAAAGAATAACAGTGTTAGACGAGACACTTTAAGAAGTCAGTCCAGGTTTAGAATCAATGTAAAAATTATAACTGCATTGAACTTTACATTAAAATTTTTAGCAAAGAAGGAAAATAAAGCAAATGGAAAGGTAAAAGAACACACATGAAGAAAACAAAAGCTCTGGGCATAAGGGAGCTGTTGGTATCAGGCAGAGGGGCAAGAAGGTGGGAGGGAAAGTGTGAAGGAAGCTACTACAACTGATTTTAGTTCTGTCCCTAAACTCAAAAGTCCTCAGAAAATTATTTTATACCTACTAAGATTCTAAATCCATTTAAATTTGCCTCAAGAATATTTTATGCTACCATTGATAAAATTGCATCAGAGTAACCCAGATAAATAACCCTCATATTTATCATCAATAATTTGCCTTTTTGACTTTTTCCATAAAAATTATTCTGAATTATCATCTTATTTGATAAACAAAAATTGAATTCAAAAAGTATTTTTGAATGAAAATTTAAAAGCCACAGAATCTTTCCTGAATCCCTGTTTCTCATTTGTAGCTAATAATTTGATTATTTGTATGTCTGTGTATATGTAAATACCTGTGTGTATTCAAATGGTAATATCAATATTTAATTTGATGCAATGCAGCTTGAGACCATCTAAGTGTTCAATATGGAAGCTTAAACTCAGGCTAAGTTTTACCCCTGTGGTTGAAAATTATGGTTGCAGTACAATGTTTGACATTCAGAACTAATTCTAGAAAAAAACTACACAATTCAAGCTGAATATCTAAGTTAATAACAACATATCCCTAATATTTACCGTGCTTTATGTCTTGCTTTTCGAGTTCACAATTGCAGTTGTTATAAAGATCTCTGATATAAAATATTCACCTTTGTTCTACAATTGCATGTGAGAGAGCAAATATTGCTTAATTTATGATATCTAAGATTTCACCTCATCTGTTGAAGTTGGAGAGTTGGAGGTGTTTCTCAACCATATCCCCACCAAACTCCTCAACACCATGTCTACATTCCCAGTCCCAGCCTTTTCCACACTGTTATCACCTTTAATCCTTATATCCAAGATGAAATGGGGCAAAGAGCGAAGCATAGAATTTCCTTTATTTTCTCAACTATCTTACAGGTGTAGGAAAGGAAGACAATGGTTATAATGTTAGGAAACTAAGTTTAAAGTTTTCAGGAATTAAAATTAATTCTCCATAGAGATCCTTTATTCTTTGTCTGGAGAAAAAAGTGCAGCAACTGTGATTGTACAAAACCCCCTGGATACTAGCTCTCGAATATAGTGTCCATTGTATCCAGGTATTTAAGTATTTAAGCCTAGTTCTCCTGACTCCCCCAGCCTCCCTTTATCTCCCTAGAGCCAAATTTAATTCTGTCGTGTTGATTTTCATTGTTCCTCTTTCACTCCCCTGCCAGAAGTGATCTTTAGCTTGAACATACCTCTTAGCTCCAGCTACCAACCTATCATTGCTTTCTCATCTTCTGTCTCTATAGTGGCATACCAAGGAGGAATGTCAACATTGATTCAGGATTGGCTGCTATTGGTTCTCTCATGAATCTGGAAAATTACTTTTCAGACTATTATACCAGATACATTGTAATTTCATACCTCTCACAAATGGATATAGTTTTTTATAATTCTCCATTAGCCATTCCATTGAGGGAATGCTCATTTTATCTGTGCTACCTAACATATTGGCTATTTCATATCATTAAGGCAGGCCATAATATGTAGAGCATATATTGAACATCATATAAGCTGATATGGTTTTAAAAATACCCACAAACCACTTAATAACATCCAAGTTGATTTTTTTCATTTATGGAAGTGGGTAATGTTGCCACATTATTATGGAAACCCCTGGTATTTTTTTAAATCCAATGATAACTTCAAAAATATGATACATGTCATTGATATAGTGAGAAAAGTCATTTTTGCAAGGCTAAGGCTCAGAACACCTGAGAACACCTCACAATGAAGTAGAAGTAGAACACTCACAAAAGAAGATAAAAATATGGTTTTTGACAGTCTAAGATTATCTTTGTTTGGAATCAATTGCATGAGCTTTTACACTCTTATTTTTCTTTATTAATACAACGTTCAGTTATGTTCCTATTTTTTTCTTTTTTCGGGGGGGCACACTTGGCTGTGCTCAGAGGTTACTTCTGGTTCTGTGCTCAGAAATTGCTCCTGGCAAGTTCTGTGGAACCATATGGGATGCCAGGGATTGAACCCGAGTTCATCTTGGCTTGACCACATGCAAGTCAAACCTCCCTACCACTGTGCTATCACACCAACCCCTCACCTATGTTTTTAATTATTATATATTCAGTACTAATTTTGACATATTGCTGTTAATTCACAGAATATGAGTAAATATGAAAGATAACTTAAGCAAATTTAAAGCTAATATGAAATGATCTATTGAAATAACATTATAACAAAAGTATATATATATACATATACATGGTAAAGGTAATGTGTGCTTTCTAATTTTACAGGATCTTTAAAGGTGAAAGTATATGGGAGGTACCTTTTAAGAAGAGAAATTCTGAAAGAGGTCAGTAGAAAAGTAAGAAGAATGGGCATTTAGTATGTATAATGAAAATATTTAGTGTACAGAATGAAAATGAGAGAATTAAAATGTTCTGATCCCAGGGCATTAGAACAATAGCAAAGAAAGGGGAGTATTTACGTTCATGTGGCTGACTCAGGTTCTATCCATTGCACACCATATATTTTCATGTGTCCTCCATATGTGATCCCTGACCACAGATCCAGGAGAAGGCCCTGAGCACTGCTAGTGTATCCTCCTCCCACCAAATAAACAAAACAGAAACAAAATATTGCTATCCCAAAGATAAACTTACTGGTTTAAATTTTTACTTTTACTTGGCATCAACATTTTAAAATCAGATTTTGTTTTAATATTGTTGTTGATTAATTTGTCTTTAGATTTTAATAATATGCTATTTTAAGCATTTATGATCATCTTGATTTTATATACCTTAAGGAGAAACAGTTTATTTTCATGGAGAACCCCTATAAAGTTCTATGCATTCTAATCATATTTACAAATAGGTAAGTGCAGGTTCATTTAACATAAAATAGACATTTATGAATTTTTCCTCTTTCTGAAGCTTCACACATACATTTTATATATTAAATAGAGCTACAGAAAATAGTATCTTGATTGATAATACTCATTATACCAGTAAGAAACAATATCTCCTTAAAACAAAGAAATTCCAAATATGTGGGGATCCCATTTTTAAATATTTCTTTGTATCTTAAAGACTCCAAATTATTTTAGACACATATTTTGAAATATGTGAAGGAGCTGGAATTTAGCAATGAATCAGAATTTTGCCAAGGAATCTTCATTACTCAAGCCTAACATGGGTTCTAGTTATTCATAGGAGTCCATTACCATTTAACAATTAGAAAGTTAAAAAAAGATAAGGCCACTTCATTAATATGCTGTGTAGAAGATAAACACACTGGAATAATTCCATGCAGAGCTCAGAAAAGGCTAAGACAGCAAAGCATTCTATTGCATATGTTCTGCACTGCTAATGTAATAGTTCAGTGCTATATATTTTTGATTGGGAAACCTATATAATATAAAAATTTATCTTGTCAGTGAGTTGGGGAAATTCCACAGCAGTTCTCAGGGAACTGAACGAGTGAGGTTCAGTTATCCTCCAAATAAGCAAGTATATTTCACACCCCATTGCCTTTTGTGCCGTCTCTACATTCTCTATCTGCAAAACAAACATCTGTATCTTCTGAAACTGATTGACTGATTACATGAAACTATCATTCAGCCACCCAGACTCTCTCCTGATCTTGGCACCCACTGTTCCACCTGTCACTGGGAATTTGACTTACTTTGAAAAACTCCTACAAAAGTAATTATAGGGGTCAGAAAGATAGTTCAGTGTTTGGGCACTTACATTGGTCTTAGCCATCTGGTTCAGATCCTGCATCCCACATGCTTTTCTGCACCTTTCTAAGGAATGGATCCTGAGAACAAAAGGTAGGAGAAAACCATGAATACTGCTGCCTGAATTTCACATCCCAAAAGAAGACATTATGTTCCCTATTATTTAACTTTACTTAATAACATTACTTGTCTCAGGTGCAACATAGACAAGAATATTTTCTGTGTTGTAAGATATCTTCATTATCCGCTTCACTGTGTCTTCTTCAGTCACCTTTCCCTATCAATATGAACATTACTGTCATGAATACAAGCATTCATGTATTTGTTGCAGCGTGTGTGTGTGTGTGTGTGTGTGTGTGTGTGTGTGTGTAAAGCAGTGTTGGGTGATGATGTAGAATACAGAGGGAGAATTTATGGATGATATGGTAATAGTTTCAATAGGGTTTTTTTTAAACATACCATTATTTTTTTCGGCTATACTTCATACTTTCACCATTTGGTCAGAGTTAGAATGTCTCTAACAGAATGTTAGAGTTAGAATGTCTAAAACAGCTGGTAAATGGCTGTTTTCCCTTTTATTTATTTTGAAGAAAAGGGCAGTTGTGACATAATTCTAATTATAGTAGGTATGAAGTAATACCTCACTGGAAATTTGATTTCCATATTCATAATGAAAACTGATGTGAAATATATATTCTTGCATTTTTTGTTATTTTCTGATGTCAACATCAATTAAATTGTTTAATTTTTGGTGTCCTTTATAGTCTGGCTAGTAATCCTTCATCTTACATGTGATAAAAAATACCTTCTCCTTTTTGTGATTTACATTTATTTTCATTGATGACATTGGCTCACAAATAGTTTAATTTTATGTGTCCCAAGTTTAAGATCAATAGAAATTTAGTAAGTATTAAAACCATAAAATAATAATAATAATGATAATAATCTAACTCTTAAATACCCAAACATCAATGTAGTTTTCTGACAATTGCTTTGTGTGCCGGTATGTCTCAGTATAACATCCTTGTGATTTTTCTGGGTTCAAAATCATTAGAAATCTGCTTTCAAATTTCTCTACAAAGTCAAGGAGACTTAGATATAAATCCAGGAGATATATAGAAGAATGAACCTATCAGAGAAACTCTAGGTTGTGAATTACACAGTGCCAGGTGAACATGAGTTCACAATTTTCTGCATTTTGCGATGTCCTCAAAAATTCAGATCTATGTATGTTTTTTTGTACCACTATGATTATCCTTGAGACAGAATATAGTCTTACTTAATGATGGAAATCTTAGTGGGGTTACCCCAGGAGGAGATAATGTCAGTATGGTACAGTATGCCACTAAATCAGTGAAACCAATGTTGTGTAAGCTGTTGTGCTTTAGTCTTTTTATAACCTCAAGAAATCACTTTTTCATATTACATAAGGGAAATCACAAATCAAGAAGTCTCTAAATTTTCTCCACATGCATGGAAAAGTTTGAGATATTAATAGACATAATGGATTTCTTTCTAAATGTCAGCACATGGCATTCAAAAGATTCATTTGATGTGAACCACTGGTGGCTTTGGGTAGATTTCTTTGCTGAACAGAACATCTTCGTTTCTCATTGTCCTACAACTCTACTTTTGTCAAGTGAAAACAATAAACCACATTAATGTACATTTTATTCTCTGTTTTGCCTCCCTTTGTCAAAAACCAAGACCTTTTTTTTTTTTTTGAAAATGGTTAGATCAATGGGTGACTTTGTTTTCTGACTTGCATTTAAAAAGGTATTTTGAAAGAACAAAGTTCATGCTCATGACATCTTTAGAAATTGGTCCTCAAAGACCACAGCACAACTTATCAGTCTAGTTGACTCTGCCTTAAAACAACAAAGAGGAAGTAAATTGCCTGTAATTTTTTTTTTCAGTCGAAGCAGTTCACTTTCTCTGAGCTCTTTTTAGCAAAATTAAATTCAAGTTTCAAATGCTATCTGGTTTGTTTTAACTGTGTTCTTTAAATGGCATAGTAAAATCTTTCATTTGGATTTTCATTCATCTTCAAGGTCATTTAGGAAATGATAAGAGTTACAATGACAGAAGTGTTTTGCATTGAATGCAGGTGTTTGGTGATTTGATGATTGTTTGTGAGGACAATAGACTTTTTTCACTGCTTTTTTGTGTGAATTTTAGTATTTTTGGAAAAATATAGATACTAAATACAAGTCTTCAACAAATCAGTTATTGTCTCACTGTTTCTGACAATGAAGAACATCTTTAACCTTGAGATAAAACATGTCATAATAGTTATTTTTACTTTCTGTGAATTAGAAAGGGAAAAGATAGTATATATAATCTTTAATTTGTATATATACCATAAAGACTAGTACTATCACAATAATTTTGAGAGAACATATATAAATGTACAATTATTTATATAGACAAATTAATAACGATTGGGCTTAAGACCAGAAGGATGATTTTATTTTTCTTACAATAATCATAATCAAAATATGACTACTCTTAGGTATTTAAATTTACTCTATTTATTCAATATATGCTATGGCAAAAATGATAAGCATTGATATGCAATAATATTGACTGAAATTTTCCTAAGCTAATAGGTCAAAAATGAGAAGTTCTATATATTTGTGACTTTCAGGTATTACTGAACTTTTAGTCATGATCAGGAAAAGGAATGTTATTAAATAAGTACTGTATAGTCAGTAAATTTGTTAATAGTGTATTTCGGTGAGTTTACTTGTTATTGAAACTTGCTAATAATTGTGATAATATACAAATAATTTTGAAAATGCATTGTTGGCAGCATAAAAAAATAAAAATTATCTCTGTGTCAAAATAATGGCCATTATAAAAATGCGTTATCTGCTTCAACATATATTAAGCAAAGATAGCAATGATAGAATCTTGATTACTATAATGTTCAAGAATAGCTCTGTGTAATTAAATTTTTTGATTGGGAGCTGGAATAATCTTGCTAAATTATTTATTAATATATATAAATGTCTTAGAATAGTTTCTATTTTATGTGGTAAACACTGTCAGCAATATGAACTGTAGATATATTTATTAATTTTTAAGCATATGTTGAGCTTTTTTGTAATAAAAATGCTTTGAACAATAGAAACACAAGACGAATTCTTGCTCTGTGTATATTGTAAATTCATATTAAAACATCTATAAACATTTTGAAAATAACATCTCAATCTGTACTATTCAAAACAGTGTAGGATTACTTAACTTTTTAATATCTGACGATTAGAGAAATATTTTATTCATTTTCATTTTCAGATCTAATGATTTGAATTTTAAGGTCATTTAGGCTGCTTATATTATACAATTTCTTTTCATATCCATTGAAATGTTTTAATGCTTTGTTTTATTTGGTTGATTTATCGTAGAAACTTTATATATTACATTTAAATTGTGGTTTCTTCTTTGAAATCCAACTTTTTTTTTTTTTTTTTTTGGTTTTTGGGTCTCACCCAGCAGCGCTCAGGGGTTCCTCCTGGGTCTACACTCAGAAATCGCTCCTGGAAGGCTTGGGAGACCATATGGGATGCCTGGATTCGAACCACTGTCCTTCTGCAAACAAGGCAAACAACCTACCTCATACTATTTCTCCGGCTCCCTGAAATCCAACTTTTAAACTCTTTTTTAATTGAAATCATTGTGATTCACAAAGTTCTTCATACTTAGGTTTCAGACATACAATGCTTCAGGACCAAATTCTACCACCAGTGTCATCCTCCCTTCACCATTGTTTCTAGAGTGTATTCCATATCACTCCTCGTGCCCTCCAATGAACATAACCAACCGATTTTAAATTTTAATTGCTGAATTTTATGTCTCATGATTAAATTGTTATTGACTTTGGCTTGGATATTATTTTTTTCCTTATTTAGCAACACCAATGCTCCTCTTTCTTATTTAGCAACACCAATGCTTCTCTTTCTTTATCTCAAGTGGTCCCTGTCCCTTACCTTTTATATTTGTGTTTCTCCTCCCCACTTATACAATTTATTCACTTCACTTATTAACTCTACTTTATTCTCTTTATAAAAAGTAGACCACACTTTCAGAGACAGTTTGACAAATGCTTTGAATGTGTGACACCCTATGTTTGATCCTCATCCTCATATGATTTGCAATCATCACCAGGTTGGTTCTTTCAGGTGGCCATTAGCACTATGAACCAAAGTAACTTCGGAGCTTCAAATCTAAGCACAGGATATTTTTTTCCTTTTAGCTATGTATGGCTGAGAGTATGAGTGTGAACACTGACCACCGTGGGCATTTTTTGGAGGATGCCTTCCTCCCCAAATTAGTAAAACAACCCTGTTTTCATGTAAGATTTTTGAATATTGTTCCACATTTAGAATTGTCTCCATTCTTACATTTTTACATCTTTCTCAACATTATCACTTTGTGGGTTTTTTTTTTACATTTAAATATCTATTTATTCAGGCATGGTTGTCATTACGAAGTCAGTGTACTTATTTTCCTAGAATCTTCCCACTGGGTAATTGGATCATCATTTAAATTCTCCTATGAATTTTGTATCCTTCTACATTTCCAGTTGATTTGATTGCCCTGATTTTCTATTCTGTTATCCCCAGTTGTCATTATTATTTTGTCCGTACCTAATGCTATCATTTACTTACTAGCTAAGACAAATACTACTTTCTCTTTCTTTATCTCAAGTGGTCTATTTTTCCTGACATGCTAGACATAAAACATAGCAGGGAAGTTTGAGGTTTGAGGTTCCTCAAATAAGATGATTGTAAGGTATTATGGAAGGATTAAGAAAAAAACACTACTCAAAGCAGACAGAAAAGTGCAAAGCCTATTATTGTCACATTCTTGAAAGATCTGATAGACAACGTGCAACCTTCCTACATAGAACATCAGAACTAATAATGGTAGTAGTGTGACTTCAAGATAATAACTTCATGAAATGCATAGATGAATGACTTCTCTGATTTGAGGCTGGCTGTGCACAGTGATCAAATGCAGAGAAGCTTCACTCAGTCGTCCCAAACATGAAATGATGCTACTTGTTTCTCAATCAGGTAGACTGAAGAGATTTTGATACTACCAGTAATAAAAATCACATGTCATCTCCAAAGCTCAAGACAGCAGAAAAGCCTTTACATGGTACAGAGAGTCTTAATTTCTTTCCTATTTCGACTATAAAACTATTTTTCAAACAAGATGACCATAGGTTTATTCTTATTCAACTATGAAAGTCAGACATCCCAAATAAGTCTTCCAGCATTAGCATGCTAACAAGACAATCTGTCTGCTCTGAAAATCATTGGAAAGGATTTGTTTTCTTATTCTTTGTTTTGAGCAAACATCTTCATTCATACTGCTCACTCTATTAAAAAAGCAATAATGTGTCATTTTCAAAGTATCCCTTTCTCTCATTTAACTTCCCTTTTATCCCATCTGCTTCTTAGCTCACAGTCCTCTCCCAAACTACTTCTATGTGCTTCCAGTGACCCAGCATGCTTGACAACGAAATTTTGATCTGCCTCCTGGTCAATTTCAACTTTATGCCATATGTCAAATCAACCTCACCTTCTATTGAACAGCATCCACATTTTCTTGTCTTTGGAAAGTGATCATCTTTGCAATTAATTATTGAAACTAAGTGAAAGTACAATGAGCCAAATTAAATCAGTCCCAAAATTCACAACCATATCCCCATGGAATGATAGCTACTAGAGATGGAAGATCAGTAAAATAAAATTTGAAACTGGGAATTCGGGTCCTGCACAAATGCACATAAACATATACTAATACATTGTACACAACATATGTTTCCAATAATTTTATTGGAAATTGGAAAATTTCATTGGAAATTCATTGGAAATTACAGGATTTCAGAGGGAGATAATACCATTTTTTAGAGAATCAGAGGTATATTTATGGGAGGTCTCTAAAAATGTGTTGAGTTTGAACAGAGAGAAGGGGAAGTCTATCCTGGTGGAATAAAAGAGAATAAAGGCATGAATGGGGAAAAAAAAGACGGAGCTTAGAAGAAGATTCAGTTGAACTGCTTTGTTATTTAGCTTCAAAATACAGATTCATCATAACTGCTCTTTGGGAGCTATGAAGATAATTTCAGTTATTAAATAATAAAAGACAAAGACAAAACAACTAAATTATGTGGAATTTCTGAAGCACATAAACTAGCAGGAATAAACATAACAGACATTCCAGAAAGAGAAAATGGAATGGAGAATAAAACAATAGAACAATAGTAGATGATTCATCTGTCATTATAAAAGAGCTTAGTATTTTGAATTTACAGGCTGAAGGGACTCACAGAGTTCCAAGGTCTGAGAATTTAATTTAAATACACCCACTTGGCATAGCCTATAAACTTGATGAATACTGAGAACAAAAAGAAAAATCATGCAAACCCAATTTTTAAGTGTAGATTTCTTCAAGAGGCAATGGCAAACTATCATGAGATTTCTTGCAATTGAAACAAGAGCAACATATTTTCTATTATGGACAAAATTAGAAGAAATGGGCTTAGTCAAAGTAGTACTTATACGTCAGAATAAAAAGACAAGTTTTTCACCAGGAACATAATTATAGATCATATCATCACTTCTTTCTCTATGAAAAAGGCACTCACAAAAAGACTGAAATGCATAATTGATAGGAAGTAGACAATTCAATATGGAGTGGGGAAGAACACACAGTCTATTGCATGTTGCTTTCCTATTAACCTAGTGAAAATTATTTAACACTCATGAATCAAGTGTATCATGAACATTACATGATTGAACATGATTTTTTTCAATGAAGGAGACAATACTTGATGCAATTAAAAGTCACATCCCTCTGAGAGATGGGACGCTGAGAAGAAGAAATAGAAAGAGAGAGAGAGAGAGAGAGAGAGAGAGAGAGAGAGAGAGAGAAGAGAGAGATGGGTCCTACCATCAATATCTGGCACAAATGTGTGGAGCACAGACAGGAAGAGTGGTTGTATTTAGAAAACCATTTTTGCTTTAATTCGGGATAGACATAAGTATGAATAAGTTAATAATCATGCAAGAATAAATAACAGCTGGTTTGGGAGCATACGAAATCTAACTATTTTCACCTATAGTCAGAGGAAAACCAGGAAAAATGCCATAGAAGAGTAGAGTTCGACACTTATTAGAGAAATTCTGGAAATATTGCCAGCATTCAAACTATTGCACATCAGTAATGTGTAAGATGAAGTGGATTTAGTGTTGTAAGTCCCTATTTCTCAGAAATTCCAAATTTGGATACTTGAATCTATTGTATGTATTGTTCCCATTATCCTTTTACTTATATAAATTAGTTGTATACAAAATATACTATGTATATGCTAATAATTTGTAGTAGTAGTAGTAGTAATAGTACCAGTAGTAGTAGTAGTAGTAGTAGTAGTAGTAGTAGTAGTAGTAGTAGTAGTGGTATTAAAATCTGGAACTCTTCCTAAGAAAAAATAATGTATTTTAGTACCATCTGATCATCGCATTCAGGACTGAAGTCATAATGTTCAAAACCCTAATAGTATGTTCCCCAATACCCAAGTGTAGTGGGTGCACTCCCTTTTATAGTTAACATCCCTGCTACCATTATCTACCATTATCTATCGCTTGTCTGTCTCTCTGATCCTACCAGCTCACTTTCCCTCAGAAAAGTCACTCAAAAGTCATGTTATTCCCATTGTTGCCTCACTCCTAATGTGTCTGCAAGTATTTCTCTTCTCATTTTTTTATCAGCAACAACTTCATTAAGTTACAACTCATATGCATTTGTATTCATTTTAATAAAGTGAAATTTGGTATTTTCAGCATGTTCAGGATATGCATTGATGCAACCATTAGTGATATTTTATTTCAGAACATGACAGGACTCCCCAAAATAATCCTCCACCTAATATAAAATGTTTTCATACTTCACCTTCTGGTAGTCCCAATCTGTCTATCTGTATGGATGGGCTTGTTTCAGATGTATAAAATACACACAACCTGCTCTCATGTGGTCTTTTCTGTGAATTTGCCTACATTTCAGTGGAATCAGATAACATAATCTTTCGAGATTAGCTTCTTCTACCTTGGATATTTTAGGGTTTACCATGTTGCAGAATGGATCAAGGTATAGTTTCTTCGATGAATGATATTCTCACTAATGGATATATTCTGTTTTATTGTATCCTTCATCTGCTGATATTGGAAAAAATTTTTTACTGTTTCTCTTTTCTGCTATAAATCTTTTTCATAGGTTTTGGGTAGGAGTGTATATTTTTAATTCTTACGTATTAAGATACTTTTAAAGTTGTATCATAACTATATTTCTTAATATTTTGAGGAATTTCTCAGTTGTTTTAGTTACTACAATACTTTACGACCCCAACAGTAAAAAATTGAAAGGCATAATTTTCTTAAATCCTCCTCCACTTTATCATTACTCATATAAAGTTAACAATTTCAGTGAAGTCATATCTCAATACAATTTTGATTTTCATGTTCATCAGACTGATGATATTGAACATCTTATAATATAATTATTTTTAACATGTCTTTTTAGAGATATTTATTCAAATATTTAGTTATGTTTTTTGGTTAATTTTCTATTATTTCTAAAATGTGCATTCTTTTTATCATGGCCTCATTAAAATTATTTTTCTTCACTTTATTTAGACACAATTAATAAATAACATTGTGTAGTCTTAAGGTGCATATTAAATAAAATTAAGTTTTTTGAAATATAATTGTAACCCAGCATTAAGTTGAAACTTATAAATCAACAGTTTTGAGGTCAAAGTCAGAATGTCTGGCATTTAATTGGTTAATATATTATAAAAACATGGAAATTTATTATCACTACTGAATAAAAAATGTATTACAGTCAAATTATCATATACTGACATTAGGGTTAGCAAAAATAAAATAACGAAATAATTATTTAAAATTCAGAGGCTGGAGTGGTGGCGTTTGCCTTATCATGCTAACCTAGGATGAACTGCAGCTCTAACCCCAGGCGTCCCAGGAGCAATTTCTGAGCGCATAGCCAAGAGTAACCCCTGAGCATCAGAATGTGGCCCAAAAACAAAAACAAAAACGATTTTTTTTAAATATCAAGGCATAGAATGTATAGGGAATCTGAAATGGAAATATTAGAGGTAAAACTCACTAATTATGTGACAATGAGAAAAATTAACTTTAAAACATGTAAAGAAATAAGTCTTATTCAGTGTGAAAATACAAAGATACAAGATAATTTGTTGGTTTTTCTTTGGGGGGGGAGGGCTGGGCCACACCTGGTGATGCTCAGGGATACCTCCTGGCTATGCGCTCAGAAATTGCTCCTGGCTTGGGGGACAATATGGGATGCTGGGGGATCCAACCACGCTCGGAAAGGCAGAAACCTTACTTTTTGCGTCACAGCTCAGCTCAGGGCCCATAATTTGGTTTCTTTT
This sequence comes from Crocidura indochinensis, assembly GCA_004027635.1. Lineage (NCBI taxonomy): Eukaryota > Metazoa > Chordata > Mammalia > Eulipotyphla > Soricidae > Crocidura > Crocidura indochinensis. The sequence continues at coordinate 15,771 of PVKC010016734.1, forward strand.
TTTTTTCTTCTTTTTTTTTTTTAATTTGGTTTTGGTTTTGGGCCACACCCACTGACTCTCAGGGGTTATTCCTTGCCATGCACTGAGAAATTGGGTTGGGGGACCATATAGGACACCAGGGATAGAAGCGAGATCCATCCTGACTCAGCAGCATACAAGGCAAGCGCCCTACCTCTGCGGCCCTGATAATTTGGTTTCTTATTAAAAGCAATGTACAGGGATAGAGTGGTGGCGCAAGTGGTAGGGCCTTGCATGTGCTGACCTAGAATGGACCACGGTTAGATCCTCCGGCTTCCCATATGATCCCCCCAAGCCAGGAGCAATTTCTGAGCACATAGCTAGGAGTAACCCCTAGCGTCACCGGGGATGCCCCCCCCCCAAATGTACAGAAGATGAGAGGACAAGTATCTTTAAAATAGTAAATGGAAAAATTTGTCTATACTAAGTGGAAATTCGAAACCATGTTAAAATATCACTCAAAAGGCCAAATTGCTATGTATAAAACTAAAAAATGGAATCACTCATCAGCAAACTTAGAAGAAAAGGTATGTTTACGAAAGTTATTCAGGCAAAATAGAAATAAGTATATCTCTAAAAATATACAAAAATCACTAGAACTGGTAATTGCATGAAATGTAAAACATATTTCCTATTATTTAAAAGTAAAAGCCAGTGACTTTTAAAACAATATTAATGCTATACTGTAGGGTCTCTAACCTGTGTAAATGAAGCTTACTTTTAAAGCATTATTACTGAGACACTGTTGGGTCTCTAACCTATGTAAGTAAAGTTTATTACCATAATAGCAGATAAAACAGGAATCTCATTTAAGGTTTTTATGTTATACTTGCATTATAATACCATCATGTGAAATTAGATTGTGAAAAGTTAAAACTTGATGGTACAAATCCCAAAGCAACAAATAAAATAATAAAATATCAACTAAACCTTTTCTTTAAAAACCAAGATAAAAATCCAAGAAGATACAATTGAATGATGAAAAACATTTCAAGTATATGAAATAATTAATAAAAAAGACTCAAGTGGGACATATAGATGTAAATAGCAAGTTAATCAGTTAATCATTTTTTTTGGTTTTGGGGTCACAACTGGCAGTGCTCAGGGGTTACTCATGACTCCATGCTCAGAAATCGCTCCTGGCAGGCTGGGGGGACCATATGGGATGCCAGGATTCAAACCAATGACCTTCTGCATGAAAGAAAAACATCTTACTTCCATGATATCTCTCTGGCCCCAAATTAATCATTCTAAACAAACCAAGCACAATGAAAAACATAGATCTCCAGATTGGAGGAAATAACACAGGGTTAAGAAGAATCCTATGTTTAATATAGAATCTAGCACCCAAATGACTTATTGGTTCAGCAGGATCCTAATCAAATTACCAGGAGACTTTTTCTAGACATTGGTTAACTAATAACTGATTAAAATTGAAATGGCACAGAAATAATCAAAATTACTTGCATTTTGGGGTTAGGACAGGTAGAAAGACTAACAAACTTGGGAGAATTTAGGCAATGAATTATTTCCCCAGAAAATTCTTGTTGAAACCCTCCTCATCAAAAACAGAATAACTGAAGCCAAAGAGGGTATTCTGAAATGGAACTCTAATAAAATAGAATATTTCTTATTCATCAAAAGAGAAGAATCCAATCCTAAGTGCCTATAGAGGGGAATAAAAGCCATTTGAAAAAAAAATATTGCTAGAAAAGAAAGAGACCCTGCGAAAAATTTAACTAGCACATACCTAGACCTTGCTTCCAGAGCCTGGAACTGTGAAAAAGTAAATGCCTGTATTTCACGTTTCCCAGTGTGTATAGATGTGTTACAGCAGCTCAACAGTCTAATATAGAGCAATTCTAAGATTACATCTAAGATTTATTGCAAAGCAATTAAAATATGTTATAGGTCATAAAAATAATATAAAATAAATAGAGAGAAAAAGAGAGAAATGTTTACCACAGAGGTCAGCAGGGGTGAGGTCATGAGGGAAGGTTGAAGGAAAACTGAGGGTATTGATGATGAGAAATATGCATTACTGAAGGGTGATGGACATTTATGACTGAAACTCAATCATTTAATCATGAACAACTTTGTTTAAAAAAAGAACTTATGAAAATTAAGTAATTCAAATGTGTAACAACATTTATTAAAGTTTGAAATGTTCATACAATTAACAAATGAATATAAATACTTTAATAAATATGTAATAATACATAAAATAATAAACTTTTAAAATATATAATTATATATTATTTTGTTAACAATAATGGTTTCTTATGAACATAAATCCAACACCTTGACCATGACCAGTGTACCTATCTCCTTTCCCCTAGTTCTCTGACCACACTTTCTCTCACACTACCTAACAAAATATAGTGCCTTACAATACATACAAATATGATAAATAAAAAATGTCAAATATTGGAAACTTGTCTCTTTCGAATAGCTTTAAACTAGAAACAAAGTGACCATGAGCATGTGAATGAAATAATTGTGACATATCTATGCAGTATAATACAATTAAAATATATACCATAAGTACACATAAAAACTTTGAATTATTTGAGTAATATTGAGTGAAAGATGCATGGCCAACTGAGTTCTTACAGTATCATTACAAGTTATGAAATTCTAAAGTATCCCAGCTCAGTAATCTATAATATAAAACAGATGAGCCATGCCACAAGAAGAATAGAGAGGTAGGTTGAATCAGGCAGTCTCTGGGAAAGAGAAAACTTTCAAATTTGATGACTAAGTCATACTTGAATTCGTCATATTGCGTAGTTCAACTTTATACAGTTTATCATCTATTGAGTAAATCATGATGAATAATAAAATATATTTAAGTGCACTTTTCTGCATCTGATATGTTACTAATAAGAGAGTGAAACTAATTATAATAATAAGTACACATTTCTATATTGATTCCTGTATCTAGGGAAACTCATAAGTATGTAGACTTAAAAGATCAGCCTGTGTTTTGGAGGATATTTTAAAAAAGCTTTATATAGAAGAAGAGGTAAATGTTATGAAGTAACTAGTATCCAATAAGAATATTATGTGAGGCTTTAGATAAACATCATATCCACAGGACAGAAATTTATATCCACATTATAGAAGAGTCTCAGTGTAAATAAAAGAGCAAGAGAAGTGGGTCATTATTGAAGTTGAAGAAACCTCTTGAAGATTTTCTAGCACTTGTTATATATTCAATAAATATTTTGGAATTTTAATTTATGGCAAGAAGTAAATACAATGAAGACATTTTCTATAGCTCAGAGAGAAATGATTCTTTAGGCAAAGCTGAAATTCTACTCCAAATAAAGCATTATAAATGAATGCCCAAGACACATTAAATGTAAAACAAAACCAGAAACTAGTTTGTCTCAAATATGAGTTAAACATCAGAAATAAATACACTTTGCAAAGTGTAACCCAATCTACATAAACTTATCCTGAAGGATTTGATTTTATCTGAATGTATTCTAAAGAGAAAATATATTTTAACTGCTGTGGATAACACAGAAGCTTTTTATTTTTAAGTGACATCAGTAGGAAGTGGAATCTACTTGGTTTTATGTTGTTCCAGCTTCATGTTACAACTTCAACTAAATAAAAAAGATGCTCTAGGTAGAATTCTGAAAGATAACTTCTGAAAGATAATTCTGAAAGATAACTGGATTATGAAAATGCTTAAATTCCTTACATCAGTTTGATTTGAGATATATGTAAATGTTCAATGATTATTCATTTAAAATGTACAGTACAGCAGGTAAGGGGCTCACGCAGTTCCATTCCCAGGTTTACATGTGGTCCCCGATTCCAGGAATCATTCTGGAGCTCAGATTTCTAGAGGAAGCACGATAGCTTCTAGACAAAGCTCTTAAACAAACAAAATTAGCAAAAATAAATGTTTATTCATCACCTATTAAGTAGCAAGTACTTGTCTAAGCTAATGAAGAAAAGGGAGAAGCAGCTCCTCTGCCAACTCAGACAGTAGTAGGGGAGCCTCAATTCTTGTACATCTAGAAACAGTTAAATATAAGAGGTGAGAACTTCCAAGCTTCTATGGTAGGAATTTTGAGGTGTGGCTAGGATTCTTGTAATGCTCAGCCAACTATCCATATATTTTAGGGAGGAAGGCATTGGAGGATTGAGCTAATGTTACCCAATTCATGGTCACCCAAATGTCAGAGATGTGAGTCAGTTACCCATGGAATTAATGTCACATAAGTAAAATACCTGGATCAGAGAAAGAATACAGTGGGCAGTGCATTTATCTTGCATGAGAATACAACAGTTTCTAACTTTGGCATCCTGTATTCCCCCAAATAGCTTCAGGAATAATTCCTTGAATGCAGAGCTAGAAGTAACCTCTGTGCATCTCCCAGTGTGACCCCAAACCAAAAATGGATCATTTCAACACTTACAGCAATTTTGAATTTGTAATTCTCTCAGCATTATAGATTGTATAATTTTATGAAGGTGACAAGAGATTTTACCACAGAATTCTAGGAAGGTCTTCACTTTTGATGTAACAAAAAGGTGTTGAATATATTACACTTATCCATTATTAAATACATAGAACCAATAGATAGTATTTTGCTATTAGGAAATGAGTTGAAAACACCATCTACTCAAGCTCTTGATTTCTCCTGCTCTGCTTTCAGACTTCTTTTAATCTTGAGCAAAAATATGTTTTTACTTTGCACACTTATTAGCTTTGTAAAACAACAGCCATGCTCCTAGAAATATGCAAAGTTTAAGATATAAAAATGGCATAAATTTTGTGGAAGCTTATTTTACTCCATAGCAAACAATTTTAACATATTTTATATGAAAATAA
>PVKC010016735.1:0-20604 GCA_004027635.1 Crocidura indochinensis
GGGGGGGTGAAAAGGGAGGAAAAGATGAACTGGAGGTGACATAGGATGACATGGAGTCTCATGAGCATTTTGATGGAGTTGTGGTACTGTAACTATATCAGAACCATAGATGACAACACTACTGTAACTATGACACCTAAACTATAATAATCATATAAAGAAAGTATCCTTACATTCTGCTGAGTTTTCTGCTTGTTGTTTGCCTATGTTTTCTTGTGGGTTATATGGGTCTCTGTGGGTTTTATCTATTAAGATAGATAGGTCTTCTGGTTAGTGGCCTATCTTTTAACTTGGTTTATAGTGTCTTTTGATGGCCATGAGTTTTATATTTTAATGCACTTGTGTTTATCAGTGTTTATGGCCTGTGGGGATTTTAAAAATATATTTTTGAGTCTTATTTCAGAAATCCCTCCTTATAGGCTGAACTCATCAAGATACCTTTTTAGACTTTGGTGAAGCTTATTTTACCCTTCTGGCCTTATTCTTTATCTTGCTCTGACATTTTCCACACAGGCCTGCCTGGGTATGTCTGTGTGGAATTAACTTCTAGCTGCCTCGAGATTTCCAGTGACTATTGGAGCGACTGTAGCGATGTCCCAGGCCATGAGGCTGGGCCTAAGGAACTGGAGGTCAGCGTACAATGTTCCTTCTTGACCTTGAGACAGTTCTGAGAGGTGTTGAAGTGTGGCATTGACTAGTGCTCTTGTGAGCCTGGCTTATCTCAAACCTGATAAATTGGTCTTATAGTTGTCTCCACTCATTTTTCACTTTAGCTTTGCTGCCTGATTTTCACTTGCTGCTGCTAATGATTAAAGGCCTAAGGACAGAAGTCAGGCAAAGAATGGCTCTGGCCTGCTGTGTGCCCTGGGTGAAGACCCAGGGTGGAAAGCGAATCCTGCAGAAATTCTGCAAAGCAACTCCTTCTATTCCTTTCTCTCCAGCCTCACTGGATCCTCAGAGAAGACCTGTTGCACTGTACAGGGGTGCAGAGGTCAAGTTCCCAGAACTCAGAGCGTCAGAACCACAACCAAAGTGTTCCCAGGTGGCCTTACAGTCAGTGGGGCCCATCTTTCCCTTATCAACCATTGACTGAGTGTCCTACTAATTGTTAGAGAGACAGTGGATTGGGAGAGCCAGCTCCCTTCCCAGTGTTTTGGGAGCACCTTTTCTAGACCTTGGTTGGTGGTGCCCCTCTCTGTGTGGTGGATTTGCCTTGGCTCTGGGGCGAATCATGGTGTTAGTTTTTTGTTTGTTTGTTTGTTTTTTTGTTTGTTTTTGGGTCACAGCGGGCAGTGCTCAGGGATTACTCCTGGCTCCATGCTCAGAAATTGCTCCTGGCAGGCACGGGGGACCATATGGGGCACCGGGATTCGAACCGATGACCTTTTGCATGAAAGGCAAACGCCTTACCTCCATGCTATCTATCTCCCGGGTGTTGGTTTAGATGTACCTACTGCCTTCTTGCCCAGTCATTGACTAACCATGGCCCGGCCCAATGCCAGCTGCTTCCTTTAGCTCTAAGAATGGTTGAAAAGAAAACGCTAGCAACTGAACTATTTTCACTTGACTTCTTCCTTGCTTCCTTTTTGTGCCCTTCAGAGAGCCTTAGTCGTGACCCCCATCTTACCAAGTATTATTCTCAATGGCTCTGATGATGCTTGGAATTTTTAATTTGTTCCCCTCGCCCTGCACAGCCTGACTCAATCCCAACACAACAGATACTGACTGTTTGACCTTTTCATTTTTGTTGTTGTTTGAATTTTTTTTAACACCTGGTGGTGCTCAGGGGAACTTATGCTGTGCTAGGATTGAATCAACCAGGCTCAGCTGTGTGCCTTAACCCACGCACTATCTCATGGCTTCGATTGCCTGACCTTTTATAGAAAACATTTATAGGAACTCCCACCTCCTGGCCTCCCAGTTCTTGTTCTGTGATCTTGGTCAGGTTCATTCTCAAATCACAGTTTCCTCCTCTTCAGCATGGACATGCCTGGCCTGTTCTATATTATAAAGAGCTCAATGAGAGCTGATGCAAACCTCCTACCAGGAGTTACACCCACTGCATTGTCATCCCTTGTGAGACACACCTGCCAGGGATTCAAAGGAGATCAAGAAGGTAGTACTTCAGGGGACACAGATCCCATGAGTCCTCTCTCCAGAGTCACCATTTCCAGGAAAAACATCTTACGGTTTTGGTTCCAGCTCCCAGAACTGTGGATCTTGACTCTGGCAGGAACTGCCTTCCCTAACAGCTTTGCAACCCCCTAGACCATTCATGCTGTGCCGCCGTCAATTTTTCTCATGCAACTCTGCGAAGCAGAACTAAAAAATGTAAGTAACCAGCTTCAGGCTCTTAATGAGGCTATCAGTGCAGGACAGAGAATAATTCATAAAGCCATTTCCTGATGAGGAACCAGGCCGCTTCACTCTTTCTCAGCTTGCCTCATTAACACTAGCCATTGGCTTGTTTCAAGAAGGAAACAAAACGTTTATCATTTGGCTGTGGTTGCAGCCCTTCATTTCATGGGAGAAGCAGAAAAGTGCAGACACCGGGGCTCGGTGTGGCTTCCTCAGTGTCCAGGAGGCTGGCACTGTCCACTGTTATTTTTGGAGCAGACGTACATACTATCTTCACTCAAGGTTATTGATAGTGCCCAGGTGAAGTCTGAATGCTGAGGTGGACCATGGCACCAAGATTCATAGATCATTTTCTGCCTTTGCACCCATTACCAGGCAGGCTTTTCTTTTTTTTAATTAGCTGGGTCAGCAGAGAAGGGGCTCCTGGAATAGCTCGTATATGCTGTGTCTAGACAGAACTAGAAATTAAGTCTTAGGTTAGGAGCACCTGGTTGGACACCTGGTCACAACCTCCTCATATGGCAGAGCTCTAAAGCCTTGTATTTAACAAGGACTGAGAGGTTCTGCAAAGTGTGCAAGGACAGATGTCCCTGGTTCTGTCCCATACCGATGCCAGCTTGCACAGGAATCCATAGATCCAGGACCTGGGAGTCGGGAGTATGTTACCAGGCATGTTTGCAAACTATCATTGCAGACCAGCTCATGTGGTGCATTCTGAATGCCGAACCAGCAACATCTTGTGTGTGTTTGGAGACTTGAGGCAAAAGGGAAAGCATACGTTTGCTTTTGTAATGTTCTATGTTCTAGCACAAGATGGTAGGAAGAGGTGTGCTGATTCTCCCGGGAGGCTTTGGGACAGATCCATAGGAGATCTGCAGAGTGGAATCCATGCATAGGTTTATGTGTCTTACTTTGTTGCTTTTGGAGCTTGAGTTTGGTACTGCCAGAGAGCAAAGAAGAAAGACACAAGTCATTGGGCAGAAATCTGCAAGCAGGGTCCTCACAGTGGTTTGCAGAGGTTGGTCCTAAGTTGCATAGTGAAAGAGGGTATCCTTAAGGTGGAGACAAGGAGAGATTAGGAAGGACTTAGATGGGTGGAACAGTGGCTGTCATCATAGTACATTCCTGAAAGAGTTCCATGAAACATAACAGCTGTCTAGGTTTCTGCAGGTGCATGCTTCTGGGTCCCTTCTGCACATCTAAACATGTACACATCAGAAATTTTGGAAGAAGCTGCTGCAGCAGGCTCTCTGCAAAATGGGGGAGGACTTCGATATTTTTTCCCCTTTCCATTCTTGGTGCAGATGGTATAGTTATTTTAAGTAAGTGAAGTGCTGCAGTGCAAATGGGCAACTCTTTTTTTCATTTTTCAGCTTAATGAAAAAAAGGAAAGAGAGGAGAAAGCCCAGCTAGCCAACTCTGTGCTAATGCTTGTCTTTGTGGGATTCTAAATGGGTCCCAAGACACCGAGATGGGATAAATATTTCAGCCACTAGAAAGTCCTGCTGTCGGGTGGAAAAGATTTCTAACCTGTTTTAACACGGCAGGACAATAATTTACTTGCACTAATCTAGACACCCTCATCTCCCTTACTTGAACTGTGTGTTACGGATCCCACTCAACCTTCTCGGGTATGAGGCGGGGGGTGGATGGAACTTTCCAAGAAAGTATATGGGGGGATGCTGATAAGTCAGTTACTGAACCCTGGTGGGGTTTTTTTCCCCTTAGAGTAAGCACAGATATTTATTCAGGTGATTTCCAGAACATGGGATGCAGAGATGTATAGCTACTGGCATTCTTGCTTCTTTGTCTCCAGGACATGTGCATTTAGAAAGTGGGGTGATGGAACTAAGAAATCAGAAAGCACTGAAAGCACAGAAAAAGGAAGATCCACTTTAGATAAGATGTCACCTAGGCTTTTCAGTATATGACAGATAGCCCAGGAGAGATAATTCAGTATGCAGGAGCTTCACATTCAATCCCTTGGACTATGGTCCCCAAGCACTCACTGAGGATAGTCTTTGAGCACTGCTGTGTGCATTGATGTCCTAGAAATTGTGGAGTTTTCATTATCTTGAGTTGCAGGTGTGGACAGGTTTGATGCCTTTGAAGACTTCTCCTTTGGGCTTGCAGGTGGCTGTCTTCTCCCCGGCTATCTCTTTCTTATCTCCTCTGGACTGGTCTCTGTTCTTATCTCCTCCTTTTGTGATGACACCCATCAATGTGGGTCACTATCTTGGTTCACTGTTCTTTTAAAGACCCCGTCTCAAAATAGAACCATATTCTGAGGTACTGGGCTCATTACTTCCACATTATCCAGTCCAGCCTCTCTCAACCTACCAAGGGTAACAATGAGTTGAGTGGGAGCCAGTGTGTGAAGTCTTGCTGCAAGAGGATGTGTGCATTTGAGTGCATGTGTGTGTTCATTTGCTTGTTTATTTGTGTGTATGTATGTGTGTATAGGAGGTGTTTTGTAGGAAGTTTGTGATGGTAGCAGAGGCCTTGTCCATTGGGCTGGAAATCCAGATTTGTTATCAGACACTGAAAAGTCAGTAGCTTTCCAGGTAATCTCCTTCGGTAGCATTGAGCGTAGTTTCTGCTGGGATTTAGGCACTTGGACGTTGGTCACTTTTTATAGGATAAATCTCTGTTGGGGAGAGTTGACATTCAATCCTTTTCATTTTAGGTGACACAGCATCATTGCTGGCCTCTACCTACTCAGTGCCACAACCACAAATTGCCTTCGTTGAGAAGGACTGCTTTAAGGGGAGCTATGAGATGTTGACTTGGCTTGGCTGGTTCCAGTTTAGTGAACCATGATGGATGGGTTTGAAAAAGATCCTTGAAGACAGAATCAAGAGGATTTAACTTCTCCCTACTAATGATTCCCCATGATGATTTTGTTATTTCTCTCAAGCCTGAAGTATTGCTCAGAAAAGTTTAAAGAATATTCCTCTTAAAACTTGAAAGTTTTAATGAAAGGTCATTCATTAGGACCTTTCTGAGAAAGTATTTTTGAGATCCATGGTGGCCATGTTGTCTCTGCATCATACCCATTCAGGCCATGGGCCACTTGCCTGTAGATGCAGAGAGAACCCTGGTATTCTAAGGTGACTGTGCCTAGCTTTAACATTTCTTTATATGAGCAGGGTGCCAAGTTGCCTGCAGCAATGTCTGTAGGGTGCAGGCCTCTAAGAAGCCAGCTTTCTCCCAAAACATGTGCAAGAAGCTTCCTAATAGATTTTCTACAACTTCAAAGGATTCCCATTTTCTTGTGAAGCCTGGGAATAGTGAGGGCAGCTGGCAGGCATGGAACTCCAGGGTCCTTCTGTCTTATAGTCACAATTCCTGGTGACCCTCTGGCATCCAAGCCTGGTGAATGGCTGCGTGTCCTTCTTCAAGTTGTAATGACCTTGAATTCACATGAACTCAGCAGAATGGTGGTTGGGGCCAGGAATACCTGGCTGAGGGATAGTTGGAAGGGTGCTCATCATGACTTTTTATCACACATCTTCTAAGCCTTGTACCAAGCCACTTGGTACAAGCCACCAAAATTCTACTGGGACTTTTTTTTTTTAAACCTAGTGATGCTCAGGGTTACTTCTGGTTCTGTACTCAGGAATTACTCCTGGAAGTTCTCAAGGGACCATATGGGATGTCAGGGATTGAACCTGTGTTATCTGTGTATAAGACAAGTATCTTACTGTGTTTCTCCCACCCCTCCTGTGCTTTTCAGTTTCTGTTCTATCTTCTATGTTTGTCACTGTCCCTGAAGGTGGCGCCTCTTTGCTGGAATTTTGTTGGATTTTGACTTTATCTTTAGGGCAGTGGTCCTCAAACTACGGTCCACAGGCCACATATTGTATTTGTTCCCGTTCTGTTTCTTCACATCAAAATAAGATGTATGCAGCGTGCATAGAAATTTGTTCATAATTTTTGTTTTTACTATAGTTTTTACTATAGCCCTCCAATGGTCTGAGGGACAGTGAACTGGGCCCCTGTTTAAAAAGTTTGAGGACCCCTGCTTTAGAGTGTCGAGGGGACACTTCAATGACCTTTAAAGTCAGACTAAAGTCTTGATTGATTTATTCTCGAGAAAGATTTCTCTGCTCACAGTTTCGCATAACAAACCAGACAGAGTCACAGGAGAAAATGCATTTTGGCCAGGGGGTGTTGAGCAGCTTCTTGAATCTTACTGAGTTAGCCAAGTTCTTGCTCTCTGCTGCTTCTTATTTCACTTTTATTAGTCAGAGTTTAGCATAAATTACTGGAGAGTCAGGGTTGATGTTATTAAGGGCACTATATAAATCAACTCAGAAAAGGTAAAAGGGGGAGCCCCAGGAGATAGCATGGAGGTAAGGCGTTTGCCTTTCATGCAAAAGGTCATTGGTTCGAATCCCGGTGCCTCATATGGTCCCCCATGCCTGCCAGGAGTAATTTCTGAGCATGGAGCCAGGAGTAACCCCTGAGCACTGCCGGGTGTGAAAAGGTGAAAGGGAAAAACTAAAGCAGGGGTCTCAAACTCGTGGCCCGCAGGCCATTTGCGGCCCTCCATACAACATTTTGTGGCCCTGCCCTAGAGGAATCTTTTTTTGTTTTGTTTCATTTTAATTGTTTGGGTCACACACACACCCCCCCCCAATGTTCAAGGCTTGCTACTGACTTTGCACTCAAGGATCACCCTGACTTTGCCTCTTGTGGCCCCCAGGTAAATTGAGTTTGAGACCCCTGAACTAAAGTGATGTTACAGATGTATGACAACTATTTCCTCTTGTCTCTTTGTTAAAAAGACCCATGGATGGGGAAAATAACAGATAGTGATCAACTGATGAAGTAATATGTCAGTAAAGAGCAGTCAGGGAGGTGATGAACTCTTGCATCTGCTGATAAAAATCACCAGTCAAAGATCCACTTGAAGAAGCCACATATAAGTTGTTGTAGTATGACAGGAGACAAGGAGGGTGGGGTTTGAATTTGACTGGAGGAGTGGCTGACTTTTTGATGAAATTGGAGGATTGGGTGAGTGTCCATCCCTTCATGGGGCCGATGGAGCAGTGCAAGATGAAGGTGTGTTTAGGACTTGGTGTGGGCATTTTAGGATTCAGGGCAGGGAAAGCCCCCCTCTCTCCTGGGAACTGGGAAAGCTCATTTCTAGGACTGAAAGGCACATGCAGACTGTTAATTCTGCTTCATGGGTGGACAGTCTACAAGGCATCAAGGCAGTGCAAAGTGCTTGCACTTATACCAGTGTCAGTGTAGTAGTAGATTCCTCCCTGCTTGTTCCTGCTGTAAAATATTTATAAGATTGCCCCAGATGGCAGAATTACTGGTTTCTACTTGGAGAAGCCAAAGGAGTATAGGTAGAACTGTGTATGTGTTAAATGCTGAAGCATATGTGGGGAATATATGGGAGACCCCACTGGCCAGAGGACATTACAGGTGGAAAGAGCACCCAGAGAGGCGAGTAGCATGAAAGAGGGATCACATTAGAGACCTGGAATGGTACCCTCTGGAGATGCTTTGGCAAAGTGTGTGGAAGGGGCATGTGGAACTCTCATCTATCTCCTGCCTTCCTGCTTCAGAGTTCTTCTCCACCACCAGTATCATGCCTGGATACTGCCTTGTTCCACAGCAGTAATGTTCCCTTTATATTTCCAACTAGGAGGCAGGACCCCAACTTTCAACCCTATCTCTCTGTAGTGCCCGCCCCAGTTGTTTGCTTATATATGTTCACTGAGTGCTTCTTCTAGCAGACCCAGGAAGTTGGGAGCTGCACACACCAAAAGGTTTTTTTCCCCCAGTGTTGATTCCAGATTCTGGTCTGCCATTGATCTCACCTTAGCTTGACTGAGGATTAGAATCAATGGCCCCTCTGCCTGTCTGCCCATGTGCTTCTGCAAAAATGCTTGGAGGGGGCTTGGCATTCGCAGGCTTGATGCTATGCACTCTAGAACTTGGTGGTGATGGGGTCTGTTATCACCCTCTGGGAACTTGGCAGGCAATATGTCATGTCCTTATAGGGCTTAGAAAGTCTGAGTTTAAATTTCAGTTTGACTCTCACACCCCATCCCATTACAGGAAGTAGATTTCCTGGGCCTGTGGTTCCATTTCCAAAAGTGAATGTGTCTCTCAGGTTTTCCAGCAAATTGGCCTAGATTTTTGTTTTCTGTGCTTGGTAGACTACAGGACCAGTAACCTGGAAGGAGCCTTGTGTGTCTTCCTGCTGTAGGCAATGGAATCCAAGCTCAAACCCCTCCTGGATCCTTCCTCTTCATTACTGTTGTTTGCTGAGGAAACATGGTTTGTGATATTGGGACTGGAGAGATAATACAGAAGTTAAGGTGCTCTCCTAGCATGTGTCTGTAGCTGGGGCCCTGGTGTGAATTCCAGTACTGTTTGTAAGTACCCCATCTTCACACATAGTCTCCCCAGAAAAGCCAAACATGGCCTCTAAGTAGAGTCAAATGTGGCCCTGAGTGTACTGCTTTCTGTGGCTCCAAAATATACAGTCATGTTAATAGTTACTTTAGGGATGTACAGTTGCTACCCCACACTCCACACCAAAGTGTCATTGGCTCCCAGCACTATTCCTTGGTTCCTCATTTGTCCCTTCCCAGTAACCTAACTCTGAGTTAAGAGCCTAAGGATTTACATCTTTTGATTTCATCCATTCCTTTTTGTTATTTCTTTATAGCCTAAACATGAATGAGCTATTCTAGCATTTATACTTCTTATGACCTCCTCCGATTCCATCCAAGTGGAAGGTTTCATCTTATTGCCAAGTAGTAGTCCATTGTGGGCATATATACAACTTCTCTACCCACTTACCTGTGTTGTTTCCATATCTGGCTTAGGGCTACAATGAACGTATCTATATTTTTTGGAGTCAATGTGCTTGTATCCTTGGGATAAATGCTAAGGTGGTGGGTGATGAAGTGGAATCTGTAGGTTATATGGAAGTTGTACTTTCAATATTATGAGAAATCTTCAGAGTATTTTTTTTTTATCAAGGTTGAACAACTTTAGAGTTCTACTAGCAGCTGCTGAGAGTTCCTTTCCATCTTCCCACCAGCACTGATACTTTCTGCAGTACAGGCACCAGACATGGGCCTTTCTGGCTTCTGGTAGAAATGATGGCACTTTGTAATCAATCCATCTTTTTGACAAAAATATAAATGAACCCACAGAGCCAAAGAGATAAAACAGCAGATAAGGCATTTGCTTTGCAAACGGTCAAATCTTGACATGCCACATGATCATTCTCTGAACCCTAGTAGTAATCCCTGAGTGGAAAGCCAGGAGTGGCCAGATGTGGCCCTTTCAAAAAAATTAAATCAGTGAGAACCTATGTATACCAAACGCTCTCCACATTTTCCTATTTAGTCTTTGCAGGATTTTTGGGGATGATGAATTTATTTCCAAAGGGAAACAAATGAGACTCAAGGGGTTGAAGGTACACATGGAATCTCATATACATAAGCCCTTTTGATGGGGAGAGGATTATCTGGCACCCCCGCCTCCTTGGGATGTACTGTCTCACTTCTTTCTCTTCCCTTCTAGAGAGCCAGCTGCTCCCCGGGAACAACTTCACCAATGAGTGCAACATTCCAGGCAACTTCATGTGCAGTAATGGGAGGTGCATCCCAGGTGCCTGGCAGTGTGATGGGCTCCCCGACTGCTTTGACAAGAGTGATGAGAAAGAGTGCCGTGAGTAACAGACCTGGGCTTCTGTGGGGGTGGTGGAGCAGCCTTCTGCATGGAGCCTGTTTGCTCTGTGCAGGTTTAAGCTTCTAGTCAGCCACGGCCGTACCTTCTCAGAGTGCTGACTCATATCAAAACGGGCAATGCAGACAGAATCTGGGTGGAAATGCAACTTTGGGAACACTCAGACCTTCCCCCTGGCTCCGCCTACCCCCATCCTGCCATGCCGATGGCCATTTCTTGACAGAGAAGGAATCTGAGACTCACATGGTGATGTAACTTCAAAATCTCCCAACTGGCACGTAGCACACGTGGCATTTAAACCCAGGGCCATCTGATTCCCAGGTCCTGATGGCAGCCACATATATGATTTAGTATATGGTGAGCCAGTCTTGATGGTTAAATCAGGTCTCACCATGTGTCTCGTGTGTCCAATATGGAGTTGATTCTGAACAGAAAGTCCTGTTGACTCATGCATGATACTTGTTTGCACCATTTGAGGCCACTTATATGTAGCTTCCACTTTCACTGGAACATCATTAACCTTAAACATCTGTTATCACAATCTGTGCAAGTGCAGAAGCATGCACTTGGATCCAGAGGCCTAGGCATCTGTGAATTCTTGAATGAGGCAGTATCTGAAATCGATCTTCCTTAGATACTATGAGACAACTGTAGTTAAAATTTGGAATCGTGAAAAATTATGCAAGATATTGATTGGAGGAAGTAGGAAAAGATGGGATCAGTGCACACAGATTAGATGGGGGTGCAGTGGTAATGGGTCAGGTGCCAGACACTCTTAGATATAGCTGTTGTCCAGGGAATACATGATCTAGAAACCTGCATTAGTTTACATTTGAGATCCTTGATCACTTGGCCATAGGTGGTCTCTTCTTCATCGTCATCGTCATCGCCATTGTCATCGTCGTCGTCTTCATCATCATCATCATCATCATCATCATCATTTTGTCAGATTTTATCATGTAGCTGCACAGTAAAGTAACTGTTCACCTCTTTCTTGGTGGCTCTTTGAATCCCGTTCGCTTTTACTTCTACTGAGCTCAGTGATGCCAATTGGTTGAGAAACTTCTTTCTACTCAGGAGACAGAAATAACACTAGGTTTTCAGCTGGAGTGAGGATGAGCCAGTCCGTCTCCAGGGTAACAGCTGGACCATCCTTTCAAAGGCATCCTGCAAGTAGCCTCACTCACTCTTTATGCCACCTCTGAATCAAAAGGAGGAAACCAGCCTCAGTAGAGAAAATGTCTGGCTCTGTGGAGTAACTTGAGAGTTGAGGGAAGAGAGCGAAGAGGCTTTGCCTAGGAAAGGTGAGAGAGCTTTGGCCTTTGAAAGGTAATACACTGGGGGGAAAATTGTTCTTGCCCTTTCCCAGGGTGAAAGAAGATCTCAGAGAGGTTGTAGGAACAGCTATTTTGTACCTGAACTCAGGAAAGGATTTGCTAAGACAGGAAGCAACTTGTAACCATATACTGTTTTGCAAAAACTCAGGACAGGGAGGAAGAGGAAAAGAGCAGAATCACACTGAAGTCTTTGTCCTCTTCACAAGAGAATCATTGCTGGCACTGGAGAGGTTTCTGTTTGTCTTCTCCATTTGTAATTATTGGACCTTTTCTTTGCAGACTTGGGGCTGGGGAACAAAGTCCTATGCATATAGGACACATGCTTTCCAGATGCTGAGCCACACCCCTGGCCTTTACACCCCCATTTTTTGGGGGGGGGAGGCCCACACCTGTTGATGCTCAGTGATAAGACACTGGGGGATCAAACCATGGTTCATCCTAGGCTAGCGCTTGCAAGGCAGACAGACGCCTTACCTCTAGTGCCACCGCTCTGGCCCCTGCCTCTATGCCTTTATTATATTACTGTTATCATTTTTAGATAGCCTTTTTAGCTTTTTAATTTCTTTTTAAGTTTTGTTCATTTCTTTGCCTTGTTCCCTTTCTTGATGCTGAAATGACTTCACTTGGGAAAACATCATGTATTTACACATGATTTGGCATGCATGCTGTCAGTTTTTCCACTCTTCAAACTAGTTACTGCTGCTGTGAACTTGAAGGTGATGTTGCTTTGCCACATTTGGAGACATTTCTTTGGGCTCAGTTCTCAAATGAGAAAGTGTTGGGTGGAAGAACAGATCTGTTGTGGTTCTCTGTAGAGACGTGCCTAATGCTTAAGGCTTGCTCTGGCTCATGCTCTCTATGGTACTGTGAGAACACTGGGTTTATTTTCAGTCTTGCTCACAATTATCTTTAAACGTCTGGCATTTTCATGCATAATAGTTGACAATAGTGAGGTCAGCGGTGGGGCTTTGTTTCGCTTATGTGAGGCTCTGGAGTGGACCCCTGGTGCACACTAAAAACTTCAAGTTAACATTTTCTTGTTGTAGGAGGCAGGGAAAGTATAGTCCCCATGCTCAGGGCTTACTCCTGACTCAGTGCTCAGGGACCAGTCCTGGTGGTGGACAGAGGGTTGTATTCAATGCTGAGGATTGTACCCAGGTTGACTGCATGCAAGGCGTACTATAATTCCTTCAGCTCAACAGTAATATTTTTCATTTTAATTTTTTTACTTCCCTTTCCCTCTCTTCCTCTGTCCTTGTAGTAAATGAGTTGAAAGCTACTAAGGTTGTGGTGCTAGCAGGGCTCTCACACTTGGAGTTGTTGTGTTCAGGTCCATACTCTTGATGTAGAGCTGGAACATCTCCCTGGGGTTTGCAGACAGCAGAACTGCTGGGGCATATGTGATGTCTTTGGGCCAAGCCAGTTGGAATCATGGCTTCCTACTTACAAGGCACAACCTTTCAGTTCCTGAGCCACACTCTGGGCCCCAAATTTTGACAATTTTTGACGAACCTAGTAAAATGGAATGTTTTGCCATTCCCTTTCATACTGACAGGTCTATGTAGCCTTGTGAAATCTTTTTGGTGGACTAGAATTAACTAGCAGAGGGTTAAGTCATTAATTTTCTGCTTAGGAGTCAGAAGAACTTTGTTTTTAGATTTTGTCAAATTGAATTAAAATGTTATATTTCAGTATTTCAGTATACAATATTGATTATAGCAAGTCCACTTCTTTTGAGACTGTCCGAGTGCATTTCTTGTACCCAGGTTGACTGCATGCAAGGCGTGCTATAATTTCTTCAAACAATCATTATATCCAAATAACATTTTGGGGGGTGATAAAAGGAATAGAAAACTTATTTTTGCCCCCCCCCCCAGTTGCTCAGGGGATGACTCCCAGTGATACGCAATCAGCTGGGCCTGAGGTTTTCACACCAAGATCTGAGGATGCAGAGCTGTGTGAACTCCACAATACTGGAGACCATCTAGGCCAGTTTCCTGGTGGTGCTTGGATGCCTGCATTCAGGGATACCCCCAGAGATGCTTGGATGCTCCATGTGGTGTCAGGGAGCAAACTGGTCCCAGGTATGCTTTGCATATACCCCTACACCTATCTCTCTAGCCCCTAAAGAAAGACCCATTTTTTTTAAAAAAAAAAATATATCACATATCTTTTAATGCATATATACATCTTTTTTATTTTTATTGTGGTCAAAGTGAATTACAAATCTTTCAAAGTAATATTTAAGACACATAGTGATAATGAATGAGGGGCATTCCCACCACCAGTGTTGTCCTCCCTACACCCCTGTTCCCAGCTTGCATCCCACATCTCCCTCCTATACCCCCTCATAATGCTAGTTCAACGGCTCCCCCTTGTATAGCTTGTTGTAGATTGGGTATGGTTTCTGTTGTTGTTGACTTTAGATATGGTATTCAAGTTTGATCATTTTTTATTTCCATCAAATGAACATATGACTGTCTGGTTTTGGTAGCATCCATTTCCCCACCTCCAATTATGAGGCTGATCAAGGTGATTCCAGTAATGTGGCTCTAGTGGAGATTAAAGAAAAGATATGAAAGTGGAGCATTCTTTTTTTTTTGTTTGTTTGTTTTTGTTTTTTGTTTTTTTTTGGGTCACACCCGGCAGTGCTCAGGGGTTACTCCTGGCTCCATGCTCAGAAATTGCTCCTGGCAGGCACGGGGGACCATATGGGGCACCGGGATTCGAACCGATGACCTTTTGATGAAAGGCAAACGCCTTACCTCCATGCTATCTCCCGGACCCCGAAAGTGGAGCATTCTTGAAAGAACAGCTGTGATGAGAGCAGTGATCTGCACTTCCCTGATTTCCTGCTGAGTGGTGCTGTCCCAGGTACTTTCCAAAGTTTCCTTCACTCAGCTGATTGCCATGTACCTTCTGAAGAAGGGAGTGTTATATCCAGAGGAGGAAACTAAGATGTGGAGAGATGAACAGGGAGCATGTTTTGTGGAGTGTATTTCCTCCATCAGAGACGCTTCCTGATGGAATTAGTCTTTCCAGCTAGTCTGTTCCTCTGCTGAATGCCTTGGATTGAATCATACTTCACAAAATCCCACTACTGTATAATCCTTGTTTACAAGCAATACTGATACCCATTAAAAAAGCTTCATGTATGGTGCTTGAGAGAGAATAATCACTTACCTTGCTCATGACTGACCTGGGTTTAATCTCCGGAACTCCATATGGTCCCCCAAGCACTGCTAGGAGCAATCCCTGAGAACAGAACCAGGCTTAAGTCTTGAAGCTAAAATCCAAAAATCTTTTTTAAAAGCTTCTTATAATTGTCATGCCTGTCTCCCCTTTTTGCCAAGTGAATTTGGCATAAAAAAATCTGTGAAGATTATGCAGTGAGATGTGGCATTTTACCATCACTTAAAAAAACCCTTGAAGAACTTCAGTGATGTTTTACTGTGTAATGGATTTCTCAAATGACTATTAATTCTTTGAGTCTCTGAAATGCTTCCCTCAAAGTACTTCCATCACTGCTTGTTGCTGTAATAAAAAAGCAATAACCAAGTTTCCCAGAACACACAAGTAAGTGACCTGGAATACAGAGCTTTCAGATTTCCTTCCAGCACTGCTAGATTGTCCACGAAGCCGAATGAGGAGGAGAGAGTGAATGTTTCAAGTCCGTAACACAAGGTGGCTCTTTTACCTTCTTTGAAAAAATGATTTCTTCTGGGAGAGATAGTATAAGGTGTAAAGTACCTGTTCTGTCTTTGGCCAGTCCATATTAAATCCCTGGCACTCCATATGGTCCCCTGAGCACCATCAAGAGTCTGTGAGTACAAAGTCAGGAAGAAGCCCAGGAAGAAGCACAACCAGGTATAGCTCCAAAACAAACAAACAAAATTCTTCAAAAAATATCTTTAAGCACACATGTGTATATGTGAGGTCTCAGAATTTTGGTTGTCATGCATGTGTGGAGAAAGATTTGAAGACCCTGTCAAATAACGTTTGGACGACTCTCCAAATGTAGAGACAGTAGGTACGAACTGCAACTTGAATTGTATTTATTTTCACAGTGTACTCCACCGTCTCTTGAGCATGCCTTCTAATTGCTGTGGTGTGATGGCAGAAATCAATGAGGTCAGGTGGGGAGAGCAAGTTTGCAATAACAGTGACTCAAGGGAGGCAAAGGCCCACTTCAATCCTTTTCCTCCTTTTTCTTTCTTCTACCTCTAGGTGGTGCCATACATATTTTCTTTGAAACCTGGTACAATAGGGCAAATGGAGAGATGCTCCTTTATTCTGAATTCTTTTCCTTTCCCAATCCTAGCAGTGATTCCATGATTTCATCAAGGGTCCATAATACTTGGCTCACATGCAGAACATCCATGAAATCAGAGTGTTTCTCAGGATGGAAACATTTAGCTCCTTCCTCTGTTAAGACTGTTCCAGTTTTTCTCCAAGAAGGGGGTGGCATCAGCAGGCTTTGATCAAGGGGGGTGGGGGGGATGGCTGTGGATGTGGGAGGCAGCCATGGTTGAATTTAGGCCCTCTGTCCTCAAATCTCAATTCAGTTCTGTAAAATACATAGCTTACATAGCATCCTATTCCATGGATTACGTGTCAAAGACCCCCAGCAGCTCAAAATACGGTCGTGTTTGGAGACAAGACTTTTAAAGTGATGACTGAATTAAAACAAGATCACTGCATTGGACTCTTTTCCCAATATGACTGTGTTTTTAGGAAAGGGGACATTAGGGCTCAGAGTTCTATAGACCTGATGACAGGCTGGGGAGCGAAGCTTGCAAGCTGACCCTGCATACACTTTGATTTGGCCCCAGAACCTGTGAGATAGTGCCTGGTGCTATTGGGTTCCCCATCTGGTCATTCTGGACTGCCACAACTCTCGTAGATGAATCCAACCTCCTACCCATGCCCCTTGCTGTTTTGCAAAATGTTTCTTAGTAAATGACAGCTGTGGCATAGCTCAGCTTTATTTCTGTTTGTTTGTTTGTTTGTGGGCCATAGCTAGTGGTGCTCAGGCCTTCCTCCTGCTTTACGGTTAAGAAAAATTTCTGATGAGCTGTGGGGCCAGTCGTTGAATCCAGGTCAACTACATGCAAAGCAAGTGCCTTACTCACTGTACTGTTAACTGTATGGATTATGTCCCACCAAAGCAAAGCCAGTAGGCAGCTTAGAAACATAGCGACCTTTGGCAGTTGCGTGGTTGGGAGCATCTGAACTGACCAGTTCAGATGAGGTTATCTGGGAGACTCAGTGAGCACTTAACAAATGGTATATCCAGGCCATGACCTTTAGAAAGGAAATGACTTAAGGTCCTTAAGTCCTGGGTGGAGATGAGCTCAGTGGTCTGAAGGACTTTGCTGAATTATATATGAACTTTATCATGTGCAACTCAGAACTGTCGAACTGAGGTTAAGCGCTGGTAAGGTGCTGATTGACATGATTTCTTTAATAACTACAGACTGACCCAAGTCTTCTTCTGTGCTATGTCAGACCCCTGAACTGTCCAGCTCATCCTAGGTCCTGGGCCCCAGTACTCACTCTCCCTTCACAGCACAATATCTTGACTCACTTGCAAAACCTGAGCCATGGAAACTCCTCCTTTGAGGGCTGGGATAGTGTCCCCTTGTCCAGTGAGAAGGTCTTGAATGCACAGTTAAGCCTCCTAGTTTAGTGCTCTGTGAAGCCAACTAGATCTAGAAGGGGTGAAGCAGGGAAGGAAACTTGTAACTTATTACCAGAGTTGAGCTGGTAGTACTCAAGGTCTTGGATAGGGAGGCTTGGAAGGGGGATCTTGTTAAATTGGAGCCCTTGATCTTCCTGAACCCCTTTCCCAAAGGGCTAGCTTAAGTGTGTTCCTGGCTCTGTTTGAAACCCAGACTGCAACATGGAATCTGGTGGCATTTGGTTTCATTGCTTGAATAATTTTCTCTGGTATCCACCTTCACTGAGCTGAAATCAAGTGAGTCGTCCACCTTGCCCTCTTGAGGAACTGAGCTGATGGTGAATAAAGTCTTTAGCTCATATGTTGGGATCACTGCCTGGGATTGCTTAACTGGGCCTCTTAAGACCTCCTGTGGGGGCCGAAGTGATGACACAGTGGTAGGGCATTTGTCTTGCATGTGCTAAACTATGACAGAAGGCATTTTTCTATATGGCCCCTTGTGGGGGGAGGGTGAATTCAGAATGCAGATAGAAAATCAAACCAATGATGGGTCAGAGTAGTGGCACAAACAGTAAGGCATCTGTGGTTCAATCCCCCGCTTCCCATATGGTTCCCCAAGCCAGGAGCAATTTCTGAGCGCATAGCCAGGAGTAAACTCCTGAGTGTCACCAGGTATGGCCCCAAAACAAAAAACAAAAAGACCACCTGTGGACATTTCTGGTTGCACATTTAGACTCATTGTCTGGAAAATACTGTGGGAAGGTGCTGGAGCTAGAAAGAGAAATGCAAAGTGCACCCAAACACTCTGAGCATTGGAGTTTCCAAGGGTGCTAGAACAAAGTATCCCAAACCATAAGGCCTCAGGCCATGGGCATAGAATCCCACTCATAGCTTTGCCATTAGATGTTGGGAAGCAGGTGTTGGCAGGTGGTGCTGGCAGGCCTGGGCAAGAGAAGTGGGGCAGCTGGGAGTCTTCCTTGTTTGGTTCCCATAAAACTTACTGCCTTCATCTTGTTTCTATGTGGTTACAGTGTATATCATCATATAGCATTCTCCATTTTCCAACTTTTTTGTTGTTGTTGTTCTGTTGGAGCAGCTTCCAGACAGTCCTCTGGAGCCTTAACAGAACAGGATGTTCTGTTTAGTGTTCAGACCCAGTATTTCTGGGGTCACCAGGGGTCATCCATTCAGCACCAGATTAAACTTGAGGCATTTATGTGTGTGAGGTATATGCTCCAACCCTTTGAGTCAATACTAAACTTCTCTTTTCTTAAGAGGACTCTCCTGGTTGGGTTAGGGCTGACTTTAATCCAGTCTTATTTCACCTGAGCCTGATTACCTGTGCAAAAAGCCGAGTTTCAAATAAGATGCCTTCACAGGCTTCAGGAGCCAAGTTTGCTATATAGGGCATGAGTGAGGGTCTGTGCCCAGCCACTACTGGCTGAAGGTCCCTGGGTAGCAAATCAGTGGTAGTGGTTTGATCCCTTCCTTTGGAGAATAGTGGAAATGGACCCAGGGACAGGTATAGTTACAAGCCTGGGAAGAATGATTATTATGGGGGGAAAAAAGGAAAAGGAATCTATTACTAGATAATCCACTCCATGTAGACTCTGTACCATCCAGCACACATACACACACACACACACACACACACACACACACTCACACAGACACACACACATAGACAGACACATGCATACAGAAAGAATATGGTCATTGAGATAGGCGAGGCTGCGATTATTTCGATCACCTACACTGACCGCTCCAAACATAAACTAGCTGTCAGTGTTTCAGAGCTGGCAGCTTTCTCATGAACATCGACGTGATCTTGTGCATCATTTCAGCACTGGAATCCCCTGTGTGCCCTGAGAACCTGTTTTCTCTCCCCCTGAGCATGCAGCCCACACTTGTACTCCTGCTGAGGCTTCTTGTCTCCTTAGCTGTCAGCTGCACTTTTTCTTACTTCGAGGTCCCTGGAGTGAGACACCCCTTCTGCCATCAGAGGTGAGAACACATGGTTGTCCTAGTGAAGTTAATAGTGTGTCCTTTTTTAAAAGTAATGGCAAAAGGCCAGAGGGATAGCACAGAGGGTAGAGTACTTGTCTTGCACACTGCAGCCCTAGTTCTATCTCCAATGCCCATATAATCCTCTGAACTTCACTAGGATGGATCCTTGAGCACCGAACTGTGAGTATGACCCTAAAACAAATCCCACCCTCCGAAATATTAATAATAAATAATGGCAATCGAGAAACTCAATGCAATAGTTTTTCTCTGACTATTAGCAGATGAGGTTTCGACAGGGCTGGTGACTTCTGAACAAGTAACTGTGCCCTCAAAGATGGGCATTTTCCTTAGGGCACTGCAGTGAAGGGGAGGAGAGCTGGAAGGGGGTGCAGAAATGGAAGGTCAGACTTCAGGGCCAGCTTTCTGAGTGGAACCCTGGCTCCTTCACAGAGTGGAACAGAGCAAGGTTCTGTGTACCTATTCCCCTCTCTACAACACAGGGTCATTTTGTGAGCTTGTAAGAGGTGAAAAGCTTGAAAACCTTTCCCGCAGCCACTGATGCATAGGAAGAGCCTATGAGCCCGAGCACTGGTGGGGGCCATGTGGAGAGTTATATTTTCAGGTTATCTCCCAGCTTTGCTGCTGGCTACTAGCCTCCTAGTTTAGAACCTCAGTTTTCTCATCTGTGTAATGGGACTTGGCTTTCAAAGAGGTGTGAGACTGAGGTGTTCACGCACTTGGGTCTAGTCTGGATCAGTTACTGGATGGCATCTGCTTGCACACTTTTTTCATTCTCTGGAAATGTCTTGTGCCCTGAAAGGAAAGTCTCCTGCTGGTGGTGAAACTTTGAACTAGGGTCCTGGTATTTTAGGGGGTACGGAAGATGGTTCAGAGGAATGCTTCCTAACAGGTCTTTGAAATGAGGACCTGGACCCAATTGCTCACCAGCACCAAGATGCATGCCAATAGCACCATAGATCAAACCATTAGCTCCCTTCCCCGAACCATTTTCAGAAGACAGAACCCAGAGATCCTACAATAATCCTGAGAGGTGAGCTGAGGGCCACACCAACTTCAGGGTTCGGGATCACTGTTAAAAACTCTGCAAAGGACCTAGGCACACCTTCCTGGAGCTGAAAAGGCACCCCCTTGCCCTTTCTCTGGATCCAGGGGAAATAGGCAGGCTTGTTAGACTACCATTTGCTGGCACATTTTCATCTCTGGAGAGCAACTTTTCCTGAAGTCACTAAAGCTGGACCCTGAAAGCTAGGATTTATTTGATTTAGCTGCATCTCTGCTGGTGTCATATGAATCCTGTCTCGAGGGAAGTGATAGGAAATCTCATAGGACATGCATCAAAACCCCACCAAGCAGATCCTCTGGGTCCCTACACCTCTCCCAACTGATATGGCTGACCAGTCACTGCTTCTTGGAAAATCCCCATGGAATTGCCCCTAATGTCACCAGTTGAGAAGTCAGTGCATGGAGACATCCTAA
>PVKC010016736.1:0-20609 GCA_004027635.1 Crocidura indochinensis
TCTTCTTCTTCTTCTTCTTCTTCTTCTTCTTCCTCTTCTCAGTTTTACTCCTCTGACCTCATCTCTCCATACTGCTGATCTTTTAAGATGAAAGTTTTTCTGGAGTGATAACATCTCCACTTACTTCACCCCATTTCTTACATATCTACTTTTCTGCATAATCAATGCCATTGTCCCACACATACAAAAGTGCTAGTGTGCCAATTGAGCTAACTCTGATTGGTCCATAGGTTATTTGGTGCTACTTATCTATAAAACTCAATTATATACCATATTTTTAAGTCCCAATTGAAATAATGCTAGAGAGACTCATAACTAACAGAGGTGAATAAACAGGCACAAATTATTGGTCAATAATCAGTTTGAGAAATGGATTTCGTGGCCTTCATCAGTCCAGGAGTACTATAGAGCCATGCCATTTTAGAGTTTAGATTTCTTTACTTGCATATTATTTCTCAGTGTCCCTATACATCTGGTGTGATATACGCAATTCTTACTCCACATTACAAACCATCAAAAGCTTTGCCTAATGTTCCAGCTTTGTTTCTGCTGTGCAGACAGAAGTAAACAACAAGGGATACAGCCATCTAAATACCCAGCTTCTCTCTACTAGAAAGCCAAAGTGATGAAGACAGCATGATTTTAGAAAAAAGACAGACTTTCAGACTACTGGGTCAGAATAGAATATCCAGTAACAAATCCCCAGATATATGGGCAACTAATCTTTGACAAAGGAGCCAATAACTTAAAATGAACTAAAGACAGTCCAAGTGGTGCTGGAACAATTGGATAATCATGTATAAGAAACTAAAGATCACACATTATACAAAAGTCAATTCAAAGAGTATTAAAGACCTTGAGATAGACCCGAAGTTATGAAATTCATTGAGAAAAACATAAGCAGAACACTCCAAGTCTTGATCCTCGAAGAAGTCTTCGAGGATAGGATGCCAATGGCAAGGGCTATAACATCAAATCTAAATAAATCAGACTATATCAAAGTACACAGTTTCTGTATGGCACAAGAAGCACAAACTAAAATTAGAAGACAGCTAACTAAATGGGGAAAAATTATACACGCAACATATCAGATAAAGGGTTTATTTCTAGAATATACAAAGTAATCACAAAAGTTAACTCCACAAAATCTAAAAAAAAGAACCATAAGGAAATGCGGAGAGAAAATAAACAGACACTTCTCTAAGACTAACAGATGGCCAACAGACACACGAGAAATTGCTCATCATCAATTATTAGGGAATTCCAAATCAAGACAATTAGATATCATCTTACATCAGTGAGGAAGGCACATATCAAAAAATAATGGCAACAATCTCTGTTGGCGGGGATGTGGTCAGAAAGGAACTCTCATTCACTGCTGGTTGGAATGCTGTATGGTCCAACACCTATAACAGTATGAGATTCTCTTTAAACTCAAAATTGAGCTGCCATACAACACAATAATCCCTCTTTTGAGTATCTATCCTCATAACAGAAAAACAAAAGGATGCATGCACACTTTTATTCATTGCAACACTCAGTAGCCAAGACTTGAATTAAACAGAGATGTCCAACAATAGATAAGTGGATCATGAAGAGGTGGTTAAATAAATATACAATATATATACAATGGAATATTACATAGCTGTAAGGAATGATGCAATCATGCAATTTTCAGCAACTAGAACTGGAAGGTATCATGTTAAATGATGTAAGTCAGAAGAAAGATAAATAATGATATCACTTATATGTGGTATTTAGAATGATTGCATAAAACAATGAACGGTCTAAATGGGAGTTGATCCCAGAGTATAGTGAGAAGGAAAAATACTGAGTGGACGAGGAGAAACAAATACTAAAGGATGGGTGCAGGGACCAAGTGGTCTCAGGTGCATTGGTAGTGCTAAAAAAAAAGACAGAATTTAATAGCCAAGCCAAAGGCAACAACAATGATATTAATAGACCCAAACTCTAATAATCTAAACTTAAAATGGGTCTGTTATACTGGCAGGCTGGGGGGCAGGAAGGGTGATATGGGAGGCACTTGGGGAACATTAGTGAAGGAACACTGGTGGTGGGATTGACGTTGATTCATTGTATGTCTGAAAACCAACTATGAAGGATTTTTAAAATCACAATGGTTTCAATAAAATAACAATTAAAAATAAAATAAAATTTATATTAAAATCTAGCTTCTTGTTCTAAATAAAGTAAATCTAGCACTTTTTTTCCAAATAAGCCCGGTGTAATAATCCAAGTTTCCATTCTAGGAATCACTGAACCATTAGTATAGCAAGCAAATGAAAGAAAAATATTAGAAGCAGGAGATGCTTAGTAATTCTAATGTGCCTGGGTAATGCTAGCTCTTGCTTTTAATAAAATCATTTTTAAAAACTCACTTGTGGTATGCCTGATTTATCTTTAGCCAATCCAATTAAAAGCCCAATCCCAGCACTTCTCCTCTGGAGTGACTTAAGCATTTAATCTCTGTGTGGCAACCATAATAAATTCAGTTTAAAACTGGCATAATTAAAACAAGATGCCATTTAAAGGCTTCCAAGTGACTTAAAATAAAAATGTTTTCTCATAAAAAATGTACACAAAGTTTACTGTGGCCAGAAGTAGGAAGGGGCATTTAAATTTCTGTTCTATAGTTGGTGCACCTCTTACTTGGGATTGCACACCAGTCCCTTAACTCTTTTGTTTAAGCTTCCTTCATTCATCCTGACCCAATCTCTGTACCAAAAATATACACCTTAACTTTCTAAGATAATGGATCTCTTTGAGAGTCCTTTGAAAGTCAATGAACCCTCATCCTAAGTGGAAAGCATATGCATACACAAGTCCAAAATTTTGTATTTGGAATTCCAGGTATGGAATGTTGGTTTAGAGATTCAGAGTTAAGTGCTAATCTCAGAATGTGCAACACACATTCCTATTTGCCTTTCTAGCATTTCTTGAGTAGCATTTCCCAGATGCTCAGGGTATAATTTGATGGACATTCCTTAAGGTGTTACAAAGTTTAGCTCACAGCACCAATTCACTTGCCAAGATAAGGATGACCTTACTGATCACTCATAAATAGAACAAAAAGTTTATGTCCTAAAATACTTAGGTGTTAGAAGACTACACATTTCTATGCATGCTCCACCTATGCTTATTCAAATGATAACCACAGTCTCATATAAGAGTCCTACATTAACTAAACCATCTCTAGACTCAGGCTCCAAAACATTTCACACAGGACACTGCTGGGCTGCTCCCCAATCATGTGAGGAAATGTCTAGAAGAACTAAGTATCACAAGTATCCTGACCAGCTCAGACACCTTACCATCGTCATGGGCTTTTCACTTCAAATTCCATGTCGCTTGTGAATGTGAGTAGAGTTTGGAATGAGTGGGCAAAAACAACGTGCTTTGAACAGGTAATATTTTAAACTATGAGGTAATTCAATATAAATAATCCACAGCATATATCATAGGATTGGTCTAACACTGGAAGTCATTCATCCTAACACTATAATGAATACTATAGCAATTAAGAATGGTAATAAATAATACTAATATTACTACTAATATTAATATTTGCATAAGCAGTTCTATATTTTTGAATATATATAATATCAGAAGATCTGTCAATGTTTTTTGGCAGGATGATTACTTTTCCCATAGTCATGTGTCATATATATTATATAATATATAATATATACACACATATATATGTGTATATGTATATATAATATATACACATATATTTATATTAGGTATATAAATATATATAGGCAAAGAAACATATTGAGTCATGCACTTTACTTAGACCTCAAAAAGATAAAGAATAAAAAAGTCACTATTTGACTATGCTCCTACATAACTGTGGGGGGAGGAAAACAAGATTCTCAGATATCAAGGTCATTTATGCAAGTACTACTATCAAAACTTTTCTTACACTCTAATAATAAAATAAAAATTATAAACAAAAAATCCACTTGTAAAGAAAAATAGAATCTCAGGTGATTTAGAAATTCTGCTTGTATCTCTCTTTCTCTAACACACACATATGCTTCATTTTGTTCTGAGAAAGTCATCAAAACTTTTCATTTTTGTGCCAATATGGCACAAGAAGAAGGAATGGAGAAATAGTAAGAATATTATTTTGAGGGCCCGGAGAGATAGCATGGAGATTCGGCATTTACCTTACATGCAGAAGGATGGTGGATCGAATCCCAACATCCCAGATGGGCCCCCAAACCTGAGCATAGAGCCAGGAGTAACCCCTGAGCTCTGCAAAGTATGACCCAAAAACAAAAACAAAGAAGAATATTATTTTGAAATTAAGAGAATGCAATGAGATTCAGCTTTTACATATGACATTGAAGTTGTCAAAGATCTCTCTTCTCTAGAGTCACAGATTTAATAAAATACTTCTCTGTCATATGACTGAATTTTTCTTCATAAAACCTCCTCCATACCACTATTAGAGTTTTTATATTTTATAATTCCTCTAATTAGAGGAAAAGAAGGGGTTTCTCCTTATCTCTTCCAGGAAAGCTCCCAAATGATTTTCTTCCAATCTGTATATCTTGCTGAACACTTCCTGAAATCAAAGAGCCCTGGACTATACAAGGACTCTAAATATTTGCTTTTAAACATATTCATTTTTTTGGCATAGACATAGTAAATGTTGAGGAAATCAGAAAGGAAATTCCCTTGGCTAAGAGATACAGACTATTGAATACAGAGTATTGAAGCATATTGTCATGAGACCTGCTACAGGCTCAGGACATGTTAATTGTCAAACCCCAGGTTCTTTCTTTATGGTGCCAGGAAAAGTTATTCTCAGTTTGGTCGTCAAAGTCAGTCTTCTGTAATTAGAGATCTTGGTTTTTGCACAGGTCTGGGACAAAGCCTAGGATAGAGTCTTTCTTTATGATCCCAGGAAAAGTTCTGCTCAGAGGTGGTTGTCATAATCAGTCTTCTATGATTAGTGATCTTGGTTTTTGCATAGATCCCAGGATGGTGGGCCTTCTAATTTCATCTCACTGTTAGGTGATGAGGTAAGGCAACAATCAAGTTGTTGCTTTTTCTTCTTTGTCAAGGTGTCATATGAACATATCCTGGTACAAGGTGATGAGGTAAGGCAACAATCAAGTTGTTGCTTTTTCTTCTTTGTCAAGGTGTCATATGAACATATCCTGGCGCAAGTTGATGCCAGATCAGCATTATGGCCTCCCCGGGGAGTTTGATTCTTGGTGCTGGTGCAGGTAACTGTACCAGTTCTAAGGTTGGGATCTAGGATTCAGGGTTGGAGGGTCAATATCCAATCACGTAAAGTCTAACTCCTCACGTTTACTGTGTTTATGAAAATAATAAATCTTTGCCACATCTGCCCCCATTTTTCTTTCTTTTCCATGTTTTCTTCTTTTAATTTTATTTATATTTATAGCTTTTATATAGGCTTCTGACTTTTCTACAGAACCATAGAACATGAGTCATCTTGCTCTTCCTCAAATTTCTATGTCTTCCTACAAATTGAGAAAAAAATGGAAGGGAACCAGGGGTCAAGTGATCTTAGGAACATTTAATGAAAATAAAAAAGTGGTCAGACATAAATACTCAAACCAAAAGAGGTCAACACTGGTCGTGGCATGGCCCTAATTCTTTGTCACTATGTTTCTGAAATATAACTGTGAAATACTTGTAATTCAAAAAAATTAAAATGAAGAAAAGAAAAAATTGCTAAGTGTCTAATTTGGGGGTTTATAGACCATAAGAGACATAAGTCTGAAGTTTCTTGTTGTATGCCACAAAATAACTCTGTCAAGTATGAATAAACTGGTTTATCTCTTTAAAAAATCATCTTCCAGTTTGTCTGGACTCTACCACCAGGTCTTTTATTAAAAGGCACAACCTAAGTTGGCATGAACATATATCCCCCCTTCTAGTTGATCTTTTATTATACTATATATAGAATGAATATCTGGAAATAATTCAGGTATCATATAACTGTCAAAGCTTTTATGTGAAAGGTGACTTATTCTTTCTTAATAGCAATTTAGGAAAAAACTGAAGAAAATGAGGTACTATATTATGTCATGGATGTGTATAAACATATGTCTAAAGGTACTTTCCAATGATGGAGAGGTTTTCTTTCCTCTAAAGAGAGTCTAATGCAAGGAGAAGTTACTAGTGGAAGAGCCTGAGTTAGAGCATCTGCCTAAAAACATTAAGTTGTGAGTTTATATCCAGGCTCTTCCCAAATCACTGATGGTGACCTTTGACATCACTTACTCTCCTCAGTCATGTTAGTTCTTATACTAAGTAGGCTATAATAATCCAAGATGTTTCACTTGGGTCTCAGCAAGTTCCAGGTGCTGTTCTCCAATATTTTCCCACCCTCTCCTCTGCCTTAACTGTGAGGCCAGTACTCTTTCATGGGCAATGAATAAGGTGTCTAATGAGATGAGAAAATGGCATTGTGACAGACTCAGTTTTCTCTTTTATCCATCCATTTCTTCTTGGGAACCCAACTAGACTATATTTCCAAACCTCTCTGGAAGTTAGTTATGACCATATTATATGACTGTTCCTAGCCCAAGGAAGGTGGGTTGTGTGCTATTTATAGTCCTGCTTCTCATAGCATATCCCCCCAAAAAACTCTCCCATATATTTACATTAGAATTGATTAGATGATGAATACCAACACAGAAGAAACATCTTTACCTAAAAAGACATTGCAGAGCATAAATGTACTCATACACACATGTACACATGCATGCATACACACACTCCATGGTGATAAAAAGTATCCCTGAACTACTTTGTGATTTAAAAAAGTGTCTAAATGTAAATTTATTACATATTTGAGTCTGTAACCATTTTCCATCCTAGTCTATTGAGTGAAAGTATTTGTGCTATGAAATAGAATACTGCTATGTTAGAGACAGAAATTATGTTTTAATTAATTGAGCAATAGTGCTGAGGTAGCACTATATATCATGAGGAAAGATGGAGACTTGTGTTATGCAGTGGCAAAAAGAGTCATGAAAAAGAAACTTGAGATGGCTAAACAGATCCAATTCTTGCTCTTCTTAGAGAAGTTGATGGGACCATTGAAAGTAATAGTATTGTTGAGTTAAGTAAGCTTTTAGTTTGAAAGTGAAGAGACAAGGGTAAGCTTGTTTGGTTTTTAAGGGCATAGTGAAAGGAATAGAGTTTGGACATGAAGATTTACAGAGTGTTGGAAAGAATTACTTTTTTGACCCACCAAATGGTAAGAGATAAGAACAAAAATACCTTGAAAAGAAATCTTTTGGATCTTTACAGTCAACGTAAGAGGATCAGATCTGTGGCAAAGTCAGATGGAGAATATTCTTGCTGGTCCCATTGATTCCTCTTGGCTCAGTGGGATATTAGTATATTACATTGAAAAAAGAAAGGCAAGTATCAGGAAATAAGAAAGTTGAATTAAAGAATATGCTTGATTGGGAAAGAACATTGCATATGGTTTCTGGTGTAAGGAACCAATGGAATAAAATGAAAGAGAAGGCTACCAGAGTTTGGAGGGCCTATTAGAGAAACGATGAGCCTGCCTTTAAAATCTTATATCTGTGGTCAGGTGACAATACAGTGGTACACCCAAACTGGATTCAATCCCTGGCTTCTCGTGAGCACCTTGGTGGTCTCTGAGTATCACTGCAGTGACCTAGAGGTCCTCACCTCTGTAGTGCTCCAGCAGCACATTATCCTTGGGTATGTACATTCATCTACTGGCCACACATTTAAGGATAGGCCCACTGAGACTGCTGGGGTGACACATTCTTAAAATAACATGAGATGAGATAAGAGAGATGGGATAATATAAAATAAATCTAATAATTTTAAAACTACATTATGATCTCAAGCTTCTAAGAGCTATGTGAAATCTTTGGAAGTCATGTACTTCATAAAACAATAAAAATTCAGTAACTTCCATCTGAAATGGGGAGGGTGGATGAACTTTTATCCCAATGAATACATATTCATTGTGATATTCCAGTGATATTCCAGACACTAGGAATCTCTAAATCTGGCAACGATTCATTCAACCCCCCAACAGTGACACCAAAGCCTCCAGGTGGCTGTCTGACAGGGATTGGAATCGAATTCATTGCATTGATTTGCTGCCTGATCTCCTGGAATCATAACCAAGGAGGAGGTTTACCTCCAGAGCCCTCAAGTCAATGGCCAATTTGTTCAATTCATTTCCCAAACCAATCAATTTGATGTGAGGCAGTTCACTCAAATTAAATTGCCCTGTTGCTCCTGTCTGTGCCAGGGGAACTGATTGCTTTTGGTTTTCATTCACCCCACTGGCGGTTGCAAATGAATGAGTCTGGACTGTTCCAATGTGAACTGACTATGCTGGGAAGTGGGTGAGGATTGTCTGCTGTATCTTTTCAAGTCTTCTTCTCCATGCAAAAGGAGTTACTATTCCAATCCACATGATGGTCTTATATAAAGATTCAAGTTTGTAATATACCTTTAGGAGACTGATTTTGTTCTTAACAATAACTTGGGTTAATAACAGATTCTTTCATTAAATAACTTGCTCCAACTACAAATACCATAAATAAAAGTCAGCATTGAATAATTGATCAGAAATAGGGCCTCATTAAAAAGGACAAGGGGGCTAGAGAAAGGGTTTAGGGGTTAAGGTGCATGTCTAGCTAATTTTGGTAAAACCCCCCCCCTTACCACACATTGTCCTTATCTATGGCCCAGGTAGCACTGTATCTATAAATGGTAGAGTGTGGATAGTGGGTAGACACAGAACTGTCTTCAAAGTCAATTGTAGGCAATAAAAAGTAATAAGTCCCACAAAGGTGTGTAGTCCCTAAACAGAGCTTGGGGTATATTCTTAAGCCACAGCACCATAAATTTAAGCTTTACCACCACTATCCCGTTTTGCTTAAAAATGTAACATAAGCAAGTACTTCTAAAAACATCTCCAATTTGTGACTTAGTTGAGTTGGAATTATAATTGTTGGCTATTGCAGTCAAGAACTTTTTACTTGCCATATTTGTCATGGTCCTCCCCTGCAGTGAAACAACCCCACATGGGGTTTATAACCCATGATTTATAAAGCCAGGGGTTAGCTAATACTTCATTGAGAAGAGTCAAAGGCATATCTAAGTTTGGGATCATTTTTCATAGCTTCTATTAATATTCTAAAAAAATAAGGGATAACAGCTATTGTAGATTGGAATGTGTTGTTCATCACATGTTGGTAATCTGAAATGACTATGAACTAGCTTCAGAGCTCAGACTGAGGTTTGCAGATTGAGGACGAACTGTCTCAAACTGCAAAAGAGTGCCCAGGTGGGACTTAGTAGAATTTTGATCTGAGGGGGCTAGAGCAGTGGCGATAGAGGTAAGGCATCTGCCTTGCAAGTGCTAGCCTAGGATGGACCAAGTTCAATCCCCCGGCGTCCCATATGATCCCCCAAGCCAGGCGCGATTTCTGAGCACATAGCCAGGAGTAACCCCTGAGCGTCCACAGATGTGGCCCCAAAACAAACACAAAAACAAAGAATTTTGTCCCCGTTAGGAAGGCTTCTAGTCTCAACCTGGGTGGAGGGCAAGAATATGAAATATAATATTCTGCAGGGTGCAGGACTAAGGGGAGGCCTACCTCCTTCTCTCTAAACTTGAGCCCCTGGTGGGGAGTGCATATCACTGCAGGAGGTGAGGAGGAAAGCTGAGAAGCTGCATTAGTCCTCCAGGGTTGAATCATAGTCACAACTTCCAGTTAGTTCTGAGAGTCCTCCTCAGAACTGCTCCAGCAAAATAAAATTCTCTCATCAATGCTCTTTAAGGCTTGCCAGGTAATGTCTAACATTTCCTCTCTCATTCCTCTCACACTACATACCACTCTCTTCCTTTTTCTCACTCCTTTATTCATTGTTTCCTTTCTCTTTCCCTTATATTCTCTTTTCCTATGGAATATCCTTTTAAAAGAAATTTTAAGCAAGATACTTTTATGGAAACTTATTGAAAAGATGTGAGGCAAGAGAGAGAGAGCTACATGTTCAAGAGAAAACACACACAATGTTCCAACACCAGTCCCTTTACTGGTGTTTGCTTTCCTCTAGCAATGTCCAGATTTCTCTCCCACCTCCATGGTAGGTACTTCTTTTTTTGCCTTTTGGCCTTTAGGCACTGTGGTTTACAATGCTACTACTGACAAGGTCTAATGTATAATACTTTACCACCTTTTAGACTAATCCTCAGGTTCCCTTTTTTTGGGGGGTATGGGGGTCACACCTGACAGTGCTCAGGGGTTACTCCTGGCTCCATGCTCAGAAATTGCTCCTGGCAGGCACGGGGGACCATATGGGGCACCGGGATTCGAACCGATGACCTTTTGCATGAAAGGCAAACGCCTTACCTCCATGCTATCTCCCGGGAACCAGGGGTTCTCTTTTATTTTGCCCTTGATCCTTTGATATTCCCCCACTGTATTTGTTTTCCAGAGGACTATCCAGGAGGTCGCCACACATCAGTCCTTGGGCACTGCCACAATTGTCTCTAAAGGTAGCTGCAGAGAAAGTCATGACCTCCCCTGGTGACCCATACTTTTCTGTGTATTTGGATTCTAAACTCAGGGCCCTTTCTTTCTTTAGATGACTTTAGCTGGGTCTTAGTTCTTTAGGAGCCTCAGGAAATAGCAAGTCTCCTTCCACTGAGACTTGTCTTGGTTGCCAATTAAACAATGTGGGATGGGAGGACACAGTAGAAGAGGGCTGGGGTTGGGGAAGAGAAAGGAGTAGAGAAACTGTTCTCTCCACTTTGGGCCTCTTGCTCAATCCTAAACTCCCACTTGTTTTACCGACTCCTCCATTCCTGCCTCAATTCTTTGAGGCCTGGTAGTTCTGATTCATCCTCCTCAACTTTCTTCACTTCCTACATAACAGAGGTAGGGAGATTTTGGTCGTGGTCCAGGAAAGCTCAGGGCTGCATCAGTCAAAACTCTTAACACCCCCATTAGATTGCTGGCCTACTTTCTTGATCACGTACGATTTATGCTCAGAGCACAGTTTCTACTTCCTACATTATCTGCTTAACACATAGCATCTTCCAGGACACATATTGTCTTCAGAAAGACTTTCAGGCTCTAGTAGATCATGTGTGTTTTCCATTTCTTGCCCTTCTTCCTAGTACCCCTTCCTTTATGGCTCCTGACTCTTTTTATAACTACAGTTGAGTCCATGATTTTTTGCTCAGGATTGGCAGGTTTTGGAACAAAACAAATGCTTCAAGTTCTAGTGAATAGGATAAGCATATATCTGTGAGGTGGTTTTTTTTTTTTTGAGCCACACAAATCAACCTTGTTCTAGATAAATTTTATAAGTGGAATGCAGATGTTTCAGCAGCAGAATTTTTAATTTTAAAAATGGCTTTAAAAATTGTAATAGGTTCACATGAATCACCTTTACTAACTTTGTCTAGCCTGCAAACTAGAAGGGAAACTCGGTTATTTGTTCCTGCATTTCAGGAACATAAAGCAATCCATTCTCTAAGCATGTCATTACGTGTGTGTGTGTGTGTGTGTGTGTGTGTGTGTGTATAATATGTTTTTAATGTCAGTAGAAGAAATGAGGAGCAATAGAGGTAGTAGCCTCAAGAGAATGCTGACATCCTTTTGCTTGACTCCCCCTTAGTGTCCCTGGGGAAGGGCCCTGGGAGCAGGTTGGACTGGAAAAGTCAGCCACAGCATCTCTGTAGTATGGATGTCAGCATTCCATCAGTACCTTTAGGAAGGCCTCAAGATATTCTTGAGGTTCACTTGATCTATGTAACAGGGAATTACCCTCACCATTGAGTTCTTGGGAAACCAAGATCTCAGGCTGGAGTGAGGATTTGTTTTTTGAAGGAAAGGTAGTCCTGACCTCTCCCCAGCTTTTCCAGATTTATCACCTATTCTTGAAGAAAAAATTGTCAAGAGAAGAAGAAAGAAAACCATTTAGGACTATGGGGAGAGAAAGAGTTTAGCTTGCAAGAGAAGATGCTGGTTTCTGTAGAGGAATAGAGCCTCAGGAGTTGAAAGAAAGGAATGACACATCCAAGTTGAGATGCAGGTGATGCCTGTTCTTTGCCTTTTCAAAACAGACTTTAAAGAGAATGCCTTCACTTGATGTAGCGATAGTACAGAGGGAAAAGCGTTTTCTGGGTTTGACTCTGGGCACCATATATGGTCTCATAATCCTCTCCTGAAATGACCCCTGAGCATAGAACCAGAGGTATATCTTGAGCTCTGCCCCATCAAAAAAAAAAAAAAGCACTTTCCAAATTGCCAAATTGACCCCCACTTAGGACTTTCTATTAAGTAAGAGTCTATTTCTAGGATGTTGTCAGAAGGAAAATTTTTGAACTTCTGATAGTCTTCTTTCATGTTCTTATCACAAACTTTTGTTCTTGTTGAAGTTTCTCCTCTCCTCGGGGGGTTTAGCCTTCTTTGGGTTGGTGCCAATAACAGTTAATCTTTTCCCCTCAGTTTCTGGATCTACAAAAGACATCTTACCTTCTAGAGTTTGGACTATTTTAGGGCTGGCAACCAGAGCAATTCCTTTAGATTTTATCTTGGTTTTATTACTTCCTGAGAAACTCATTGACAGAGAACTCCTATCTGCCTGCCTGATTTACATGTGATGTATATATATATATATGCATGTATATAATATAATATAATACAATATCTTTTTTCTGTGTCTATTATTTAGTGTTACTTTCACTTTTTTATCACATTTCTGCAAAACCTATTATTGAATCCTGAACAACACAAGTTTGAACTATGCAGGTCCATTTTTATGCAGATATTTTCAATAAATAATTTCCCCTTATTTATGATTTTCTCAGTAACATTTTCCCTCTAGAATGCACTCTTGTAAAATTGCAGCAATACAGAATACAGTGATTCAAGATACACTGTTGTGAATAAACAGTATATAATAATACAGCATACAAAAACATGTTAATCAACTGTTTATGTTCTCATAAGGATTTATGTCAACAATAGAGAATCAAAAGTCCTACATAAATTTTCAATTTTCCTAGTTCCATGAAGATCAATTGTGTTACTTTCGTAATCAGAAAAACATTACAATAAAGAAATTTCCATTTTGTAAAAAGGTAGACATTAGCTTTCTGGCCCCAATTCTCTTTCTTATCATCTTGAGTGCTCTTGTGGATAAACAAAAATTGGGTGCCAAGTCATCAAAATGACCCAGTTCGATGAATCTCCAAGCTAACAGCTGTGAGGCCTTCTTGTAATGGAGATAAGTGGGTCTTTCTCCTGTCCAGAGGAGCCACCATACCTAGCAGCCACCACACTTGACTTTCCCCCACAAAGTATAAAAACTCATCTCCATAGCTCCTGGAGTGTGCAACCACATACACTTATGAAGACACCCTGGACACCTCCCCCTTTTTTTATACTAACAGACCTGTGGCTGAACAGCAAGTTTGATGGGAAAGTGGCACAGTAGACCACCAAGCTCAAAGAGCAAAATCAATAAAACAAAAGGTTCAGCAAGCACCAACCAACTCAGTAAATTCTCAGACAATAACTTTAGTAACACCATTTTGAGATAGATCGAATTAACTTCAATGATCTATATTAAGTAAATGTGTTTTTGCTTGCTAAGGGGGCAGGCCTGGTAGGGGTGGGAAGAAAAAAATTGGGAGAATTGGTGGAGGGAAGGTCACATTGGTGGTGAGATTGGTGTTGGAACGTTGAGTGCCTGAATACCGGAAACACCTGTGTTATGAATTTTGTAAATCATAATGTTTAATGTGAAAAGAAATTTAAATATAACTGGGCAGGATGACAGCAGAAATTCCCATGATCTACAAATTGAATTAACTTCCTATAACCCTCTTCATTCCAGAGGGTTATTTGACTTAAGCCCAGTGCTATCTTCTCTTTTCTATCACATTCCTCTTCCTACAAGTCTCCCTACCTCATCTTAAGGGCATTTCATTATATTTAATAACATGTAGCTCCTTAGTGTAAGATGCCACAAAGGAAGAAAGTGGTCCCCAATACAATGAGCCTAACTTATAAACCATAATATGACACTCTCCTTTCAGCCCGATGTTCTGTTCACAGATGTGCCAACTCTCAAAGTTTCCAGTCTTTTTATACTGTCTCAATGAACAGATTCTTCTTAAAATTTTACGAGGAAAGTAAAATATCTCCCATGAGCCAGAGAGATAGTTTAATGAGCTAGAATGCATATAAGAGGGTCACATTCTGCATGGAGCAACCCCAAATACTAAGCCATGACTAACCCTTGAGCATCACCTGGTGTGGCCCCAAAATACACACATATATGGATATATATACATATATATATGTATGTGTGTGTGTGTGTGTCTGAGAGATATATGTTAAGATGTCTTTTCTCTTTCTGAGAAAAACAAAATAAAAATAAAACTTTTTTGTCTCCATTTTTTTTATTTCAGAGTATAGCAATATATATCTTTAGATAATTTACTTCCTCTCCTTCCTTCTGTTCTGTGCATCTTGTTCAATATTTTGTTAATCTGAATGAGTACACAAAGCCCTTGAGAATGTGGTTCAAGAGTAGATTTGGATTCAGCAGGTCTAGGGCAAAATTCAGTCTCTGAATTTGTGGTGAGCACTAAGGCAAGCCCAGAGCTGCTGAGCAGGTACTGTAAGGAGCAAGCCTGTGGCTGAGGCTTATGCAAATAAAATGGAAATTAGGTTCCATGTTTTCATAGTTTCTGATAGTTTCTTAGTTTTACATAAGGTATTGCTGCTCTATGCTTTGCCACTTCTATCTGAAACTCTTGAGATATGCATACTGTCATTTTCTAATTGACAAGGTAAATAAAAATGCAACTTAAGTGGCAACAATCTCTTATAGACTCCCTTCCCAAGTGTCCAATTTCTGACCTAATTTGGATTGTCTATCCCTGTACCTATTTCTATTTTATAAATTGACATTCATATCCAATAATTTGAGGCATTGTAGTGTTAGATGTCTTATTTGCCTATCAAGAGGATTAATTCATTGAAAACTTAGCTGTTTGCCATGTTAATTGGATAACCTTGTTATAGATGCCTTTCACATAACATGCTAGTTCAGCTTAACTAATTGGAATTGGCTGTTCCTAGTACAGTTTCAACAAAAGTTCTTTCTAATGTGAAGTCTAGTTATGCCAACATTCATTAGCCAGGGCTACCATAGAAAGATATCCCAGTTTTGTAGTTGCTTGGTTTTTCGGGCCACACGCAGCAGTATGCATGGGCTACTCCTGGTTCTATGCTAGGAGCTACTCTAGGCAGTCTCAGGGGAACTATATGGGGTGCCTGGGCTAGAACTTGGGTGAGCAGGGGATCAAACCTGGGTTGGCTACATAGAAGGCAAATGCCCTACCTGCTGTACTATATATCTGGCCTCTACTCCAATTTATTCAGTACCTGCTCAAGGCCAAATACGCACTGAGCAAGGTACTCCAGTCACGTTGAGAATGTGCTCTGTCAGTTCTTTCACTTCTACAGTTCTGTGTGAACAAAAGTCCTTCATTCTCTCTCCTTATAAGTTATAGACTTCAAACATCAAAACAAATTTTATTTTAGTAAACTTGTTGTCCTATAAAGAGTACGTTTATAATTTTTAAAACTGTCTAATAAGCTACTAGAATTATTTTTTTGGTAAAGAGGTGCAGATTAGCACTGTAGAGACAACTCAGTCACCATAAGTTAATGCACTTGAGCTTGCTGCTGCGGGGCTTTACTGACGTGATGTTAAGCAAAGGTGTGATGAGGATCTTACAACAAGATCTATGTACAAACCTTCATTGTACATGGTTTCAGCATTTTTTTAAACATATGCACATTTTATTGATTTGGGGGCAACTTCCAATGGTACTCTGGTCTTATTCCTGGTTGTGCTGAGGGGTCATTCCTGGTAGTGTTTAGGGGAATATATATGATATTAGAGATTGAACTGAAGTCAGTTGCATGCAAGGCAAATATCTAAACCACTGTTATCAACTTCTACAACCTTAATCATAAAAATAAGGCATTGAAATGAGTAGTGATGAAAAAATACATTTTAAAGCCACCTGTGTTGGTCTTATTTGTCTTTAACTCTAAAGGTTTATTCTTTGTCAGAATAGTCATTTTTGGGATTTATAGATCAGTTGCACATTTCCCATTCTCTCTAGCACTGGGTATTAATCATTTCTTAGTACTTTATAGGTCTGTAAAGCTCCAATGCAAATGCATCCATATCTTTGTGCAGCTGATTCCTTATCTCATGTTCCCATGCATGGTATCTAACTATTGCCCTTCTCTACCTTCTTTATTTTTTTAATTCATTAACGTAGCCTGAAGCTTTTCCCATAAACACTTTAAATCATCCCCTGTGTACTGAACTCTATGTCTACTTCTAGATTACTTACCACAAAGCCTATACCTCCTGCCCTTTTTCATGGGTTTACCTTTCCCCCCTACAGTATCCATCTCTCTTCTCTTCCTTTTGAAGAGGTCTACAAGAAAGCTTCTTCTGACTCTTTAAGTCAAGTTTTCTATTACTTGACATGATAAGCCCATACATTTCTCTGCTGCACAACTCTGTATGATAATGATGATTGCCCTCACCCTCCCACTTACTTCACCTTTAAGTTAATGACTTAAATTAAAGACAATTTAAATCTGATTAGATTCTCAGAATCAAACACTTTCTCCAGCACATAGATGGTATGTAATGACTAGTGAATGAAACTGCTAAAGTTTCATTTTTCAAAAATCATTCTCATGTTTGGCCCACAAATGCATATGTTGTCATAAAATCCTGGGACTAGTCACTACCATTTTCACTCTGTGAATTTCTCAGAAATTCATAATTGTCAACAATGCTTCAATATGTGTTAATTAAGCTACATTCAAGTGTGAGCCATCATTGGCATGCAGAGAAGTAGACATGTTAAATTCAATTTTTTTTATTTTTATTATGATTGAAGTTCATTACACAGGATTATTTACGGTACATAGTGGCAATGAATAAAGGGCATTCCCACCACCAGTGTTGTCCTCCCTCCACTCCCATTTCCAGCATGTCTCCCATATCTCCCTCCTTTACCCACCCTTCCCCCCAGAATACTAGTGTAACTGGTCTCCACTTTACAACTTGCTGTAGGTTGGGTATCTACCCTGTTTGGTGTTCTAGTCTGATCATTTTCCATTTACACTACATGTTCATATGACTGATCCTGGTAACATCCTTTTCTCCCCTCAATTTATGAGGCTGAATGATTCAAGTTATGCTATTCTGTTTGCAATAAAAAGGTTAAGGATAAGAGAAGAAAAAATTTGATATCAACTACTAAAAAAATGAAATTAAAAAAGCACCGAATAATATCCATAAGAGTGAAAAAAAGTAGAAAAAAGAGAGAAGGAAAATAGTATCAAAAATGGAAAAAAAATTAAAACAAAACAAAACCAGAAAAAGGAGCGGTAGGGTTTGGTGTTACCCCACTTTTTTTTTGTATAGGCATAGTAAGTATTGGGGAAGTAAGGAAATTTCCATGGCCTAAGGGATTTAGGGTTTCTCCACTCTTGGAGCATATTGTAATGGGAACAACCACTGGCTCCATCTTCTCATTGCCATATCCCAGGATTTTTGTTTGTTTTTTGTTGTGGTGGTG
This sequence comes from Crocidura indochinensis, assembly GCA_004027635.1. Taxonomy (NCBI): domain Eukaryota; kingdom Metazoa; phylum Chordata; class Mammalia; order Eulipotyphla; family Soricidae; genus Crocidura; species Crocidura indochinensis. The sequence goes on from PVKC010016736.1 coordinate 17,717, forward strand.
GTGTCAAGGAACGTTCCTCTCGGTTGTGGATGAGAAAATCAGGTCACTGTAGAAAGCACTCTCAGAATTTGCAAGTGTCCTAGGACAAGACCTAGGGTAGAGTCTTTATGGTTCTAGAGGTTGTTCCAACATTGTTGAGTTAAATTCAATTTTTAACCCCCTTCTTTTCCCCAACTCTCAATCTTCTAATTATGTGCTTGGTCTTTTCAGACACCAGTTTCCATTCTAACAATCTAGAACACCATCAAAAAAAATTGGCACACAACAAAAAAATCAAGAACAACCAGTGCAGAGGTGAAATCATAGAGAAAGTGACTCTCATTCACTGTTGAATGTAGATTGATTCAATCTTTTTTGGGAAATAATGTGGATATTCTTAAAAAATAAAACCTAGAATAATAAAGTCTCAAATCTAATGTTGCAAGTCATATTCCAAGAAATACTTGGAAATATGAGCAGGAATCATAAATATCTGAACTATTGGCTGCAGGTCTAAGCAATGAAGTCATACAATTTGCTTTGTTTTGTTTTGTTTTGTTTGTTAGCTTTTGGGCCACACCCTGTGATGCTCAGGAGTTGCACCTGTATCTGAGCTCAGATATCACTCCTGACTTGGGGGACCATGTCTTTCCTATGCCAGCAGCATGCAAGGCAAATGCCCTAACGCTGCGCCACACTACAATTTGTTAATTTTTGACCAGCTTATCTAAAATTGGACTTAATGGACATTTAGATTCAACTATCATTTGATCTAATGTACAATTCCTCTAGTAAATATGAGACGGCCTGAGAAACTAGCAAAACAAAGCAATGAATAGCACTGGAACATTTGACTAGAGGTCATTCTTTCAAAGTCTTATTTCTTATGTTTCATAATGAATAAAAATAAAATTTATCAATTTATGGTATGTACAAAATGTTATAATTATGTGTATTTTTTCAAAAACCGATTGGATCAAGCTCAATTACAGAATAGGTCAAAAATTACACCTTTCTCTATATTCATCTCATTAAATAATTTCCTTCACTTTTACTGTAATTTTGGCCAAGTAATTTACAACATGTGTTCGTAAATATAGGCTTCCATAATAAAATATAAGCAACAGGAAAAAAAATAAAACCTAGAAATTGAGCTTCCATATGACCCAGCAATACTGTTCCTAGGAATATATCTTAGGAGCCCAAAAACACAATGCAGAAAAGCCCTCTCTATCCCTATGCTCATCACAGCACTATTCACAATAGCCAGAATCTGGAAACAACCAAAGTGCTTAAGAAAAGATGAGTGGATAAAGAAGTACATCTACACAATGGGATACTACATAGCTGTTAAGAAAAATAAAGTATGAAATTTGTTTATCCATGGATGGATATGGAGAATATTATGCTGAGCAAAACAAGAGAGGGAGGGATAGACATAGATTGCATTTATTTGTGGGATATAAGAAGAGGATAGGGGTTGGAGGGAGAGCACAGTGGTAGTGCGTTTGCTTTGCACACAGCCAATCCAGGACAGATAGTGGTTCAAATCCCGGCACCCAATATGGTCCCCTGTGCCTGCCAGAAGTAACCCCTGAGCACCACCTGGTGTGACCCAAACCACCCCCCAAAAGAAAAGAAAAGAAAAGAAAAGAAGAAATTGTATGGTAATAATATACAGAGACAATAGAACAAAGTCCAGGAGAACAAATCCTTGGTAAGAAGTTTGCATCAATCTAGAAGTCCCTGGGGAGAGGGTGGAGGACTTGGGAGACAGAATGGGTATGGAGGTGGAGGGAGAACAACTTGGTGATGGGAATTCCCCTGATTCAATGTTTATTTGTAAATGGAATATTACTGTGAATATCATGTAAACCACTATGATTAAAAAATAAAAAAAATAGTGGGGCAATGCAGTCAGGACAGAGAATAACAATGATAGGTGGAAGTAATCACTCTAGACAAGAACTGGGTACTGAAAGGAGATAACGTGATATGCTTGATACCCTTTTAGTAACAATATTGCAAACTAGAGTGTCTAAACGAAAAAAATGAAGAGTGAGAGAGAGAGAGAGAGAGAGAGAGAGAGAAGAAAAATGCCTGTCATAGAGGCAGATGGGGGAAGAGCAGGGGGAAGAGGGAGGGAAACTGGGCACTGCTTAAGGGTGTTTTAGATTGTAGGAGTGAAACTGAATCATGAACAACTTTGTAACTGTTGGGGAAAAAACTGTATTATGAACAACTCTGTAAAACCACATTGTTTAAATAAAGTAATTTTTAAAAAAAAATCTCTTGTGACCCCAAAACAAAAATACATAAATAAACTAATAGGACCTCACTGAATATAGCACACAAATTATAAATGGGAATTATTCTTTCACATTCATTAAATTATATCTGGCAAAACCTTTACTTGGCACCAATTCCTTCAACTTTAATTTTGCAGTAAAATTTATGGCAGCAGACAACAAAGCTTTAATCTTTCCACATTTCACATGTGTTTTCACAAGCTGTCCATCTTTGTAATTCGTTGATATTAAGGAACCATTTCCTACTATCATCTCTGGCAGGCTCTGGGGAATTCGTGTCAGATGATGGACAGAGATTAAGCTTTCTGCACCCTGGTTTCATCATGCCTCTCAGGTCTGGGTGGCTGTTAAAGGATGGTTTGATGATAAGCCCCATCAACCTTGCCTGTTAGAAAAGGCAGCAGATAGATGGCAAACTTGAACCAAATTCAAAGACATAAACTTTCTCCCAAACTTACAGAAGAAGAAGAAGACTTTCCTTGCGTCTTAATATTATCTTCAATGCTCTTTCACGACAACCTTTCCAGGAGTGTAAGAAACTACAGACCATTTCCTGGTAGCCATTTACAGAGCCATTTCCTGGTAGCTCTATTCCAAAGAGTTCT
>PVKC010016737.1:0-11269 GCA_004027635.1 Crocidura indochinensis
AGCAAAAATTACGAACAGGGGCCCAGGAGATAGCATGGAGGTAAGGCATTTGCCTTTCATGCAAAAAGGTCATCGGTTCAAATCCCGGTGCCCCATATGGTCCCCCGTGCCTGCCAGGAGCAATTTCTGAGCATGGAGCCAGGAGTGACCCCTGAGCACTGCCGGGTGTGACCCAAAAACCAAAAAAAAAAAAAAAATTACGAACAAATTCCTATGCACACTGCATACATCTTATTTTGATGTGAAGAAACAAAACGGGAACAAATACAGTATATGGCCCGTTTTGGGGGCCGGACGGTGGCGCTGGAGGTAAGGTGCCTGCCTTGCCTGCGCTAGCCTTGGATGGACCGTGGTTTGAAACCCTGGTTTCCCATATGGTCCCCCAAGCCAGGAGCGACTTCTGAGCGCATAGCCAGAAGTAACCCCAGAGCATCACCGGGTGTGGCCCAAAAACAAACAAACAAACAAACAAACAAATATATATATGGCCCGTGGGCCGTAGTTTGAGGACCGCTGTCCTAGACCAAGCTCTTTATTTTGGGACTATACCTGACTCCACTTGAAAGTTGCTCCTAGCAGTGCTCAGAAGACGCTTTGTGCCATGGGGTGGGGGTGGGGGGTGATACTCAGGCCTCCTGTGCACATATTAGCTCTCTCCAGCACCTGGACTATGCTCATTAGTCAATCAGAGATTAAATGTCTGCTTCTGATTGTGTTTCAGAATGTACTGTATTAAGGCCAGAGTTGTAAGATGTGCCAAGAATTTTGTCTGGGGCCGGGCGGTGGCGCTGGAGATAAGGTGCCTACGCTAACCTAGGATGGACCACGGTTTGATCCCCCGGTTCCCCATATGGTCCCCCGTGCCTGCCAGGAGCGACTTCTGAGCGCATAGCCAGGAGTAACCCCTGAGCGTCACCAGGTGTGGCCCCCCCCCCCGAAAAAAAAGAATTTTGTCTGTTGTATCTTTTCCAAAATTTGTTGCAATATAGGCAGGGTAGAAAGCTAAAAGCTTTCTTTTTAACATATAGATGTAGAAAGCTGCAAGCTTTCTGAATGAAATGAAAAGACATGGAGAGCATTTTGGAAATTCATAAATGTCTGAAAGCTTTGTATCATAATCTGGGAAAGAAAGAATTGAGGTGGGGATTCTTTGAATGTATTAGAGATTTGTCATAGACTTCTGCAAAGGGTCTGCTACATTATATGGATCAGAAAAGAAATTGCTAGAAATTTCAGAGATTCACTATTATCTAATGTCTTGGAGAAAGGTGAGATTTGGTGTGACAGGTCTCATGGAACCTTTAGACTCCCTTTATGGATGAGAGCCTAGCATGAATTTATATGTGAGTGTCAAACTTGAAAATTTTGTTTCTTTGTTTTGGTTTTGGGTCACACCTGGCTCAGGGGTTGCTCCTGACTTTGTTCTAAGGAATCACTTCTGATGGTCCTTGGAGGACCATATAGGATGCGGGGGATTGAACCCAGGTTGGCCATATGCAAGGCTTGTTGTGTTAATTAACCTGAATTTTTTTTTTTTTTTTTTTTTTGTGGTTTTTGGGTCACACCCGGCAGTGCTCAGGGGTTATTCCTGGCTCCATGCTCAGAAATTGCTCCTGGCAGGCACGGGGGACCATATGGGACGCTGGGATTCGAACTGATGACCTTCTGCATGAAAGGCAAACACCTTACCTCCATGCTATCTCTCCAGCCCCACAAACCTGAATTTTTTTAAAGGGAGGCCTACATTTTGTTATGCTCAGGGTAGTGCTCAGGGCTTACTCCTGGCGCTATATTCATGGATCACTCCTGGCTTTGCTTTGGGGATCATATAGGGCACTCTAGATCTAGCCCAGATCAGCCATATGCAAGGTAAGCATGTTATCTGCTCCAGGCCCAAACCTCAATGTTTAAATGACATCATGATTTAGGATACAGTGGTTTTTGTGCAGCTTTCAACCCCCAACCCCCATTTAGTTTTTTTAGCCATACCCAATCGATGGCTCTGTGATCAGGGATCACTCCTGGTTGTGATCAGGAAACTGAACGAACATGGGTTGGCCTGTTCAAAGGATAAGCCTTTCCCATGTGCAAGAGAAACACCTATTTCTCTTTTTTGGGGGAATAAGCAATCAAACCTTTTCTTTCTTTCTTTTTTTTTTTTTTACAAAAATTTTATCAGAAGTTGGGGCCCGGGAGATAGCATGGAGGTAAGGCGTTTGCCTTTCATGCAAAAGGTCATCGGTTCGAATCCCGGTGCCCCATATGGTCCCCCGTGCCTGCCAGGAGCAATTCTGAGCATGGAGCCAAGGAGTAACCCCTGAGCACTGCCGGGTGTGACCCAAAAACCAAAAAAAAAAAATTTTTTTATCAGAAGTCTAAAATGTAAAATTGATAAAAATGGAATTGCGGGGGCTGGAGCGATATAGCACAGTGATAAGGCATTTGCCTTGCATGAGGCCAACACAGGTCAGACCTTGGTTTGAATCGCAGCATTCTATATGGTCCCCGAGCCTGCCAAGAGTGATTTCTGAGCACAGAACTAGGAGTAAACCCTGGGCACTGCCGGGTATGACCAAAATATTAAATAAATAAAATAAATGGAATTGCTTCTGCTGATGATTATGAGTAAGTGAGATTCCTAAAATCTCAGATGGTTATCTCTATCTACAGGTTTGCCTTGCATGCAGCTGACCTGGGACGGCATCAGGTTCGATACCTGGCATTGCATATGGTGTCCTGAGCCTGCCAGGAGCGATTTCTGAGCACAGAGCCAAGAGTAACCCCTGAGTTCTGCTGGGTGTGGCCCCACCCCACCCCCCATAAAAAAAAGAAATGACAGATGCAAACAAAAGATTGAGATCACCAGAATACTGTCTTTCTTCATGTCACACATATGGCCATTAATTTGAGTTCATCCATGCTTCTCAGTAGAAAACATATCAAATAAGTTATGCTCATTGGTGCTGCTGACATGAGTTATGCAAGGGGCCCAGAGTCTAGTGAAGTGCCTAACTTTTTCCCATTGTGGCAAGCATAGAAAATGATAGCAGACTTAGTGGTTTGCAATCTGAGATAGCTGACCTAAAGAGTTCTGGCCATCTTATACTCTGCCTAGTCATCCAGTACTGATGGAATCACTATTTAGCTGACCTGTAATGAAGTAAGGCACATTTAGGAAGTTTCAGCTTTGAGAAGCAAAATGTAAATGAAGCATACTGTGATGGAGTTCTTCCTAGGTGAGAAGTATGTTTGTTAGGGAATCCTGCTGGGCTTTTGGGCAGGGAACTTATTTTGAGGAGGGAGGATACCTATCTGTACTCTGGAGTCATTTCTGGCAGTTGCTTGAATCGAGCAACCACATAAAAGGCAAGTGCTAGGGGCCAGCGAGGTGGTGCTAGAGGTAAGGTGTCTGCCTTGCAAACACTCGCCAAGGAAGGACCGCGGTTCGATCCCCCGGTGTCCTATATGGTCCCCCCAAGCCAGGGGCAATTTCTGAGCGCTTAGCCAGGAGTAACCCCTGAGCATCAAACTGGTGTGGCCCGAAAAAAAACAAAAAACAAAACAAAAAAGGCAAGTACTTTACCCAACTCCTTTCCTGATGTGGAACTTTTATTCCCCCCAAAACTTCCTGACTTTCGTTATCTTTAGGCTATTTGCTAAATGTTAAATCGCTTTCTGTTTCATCTCTTTTGGGTTGCCCCCCACCTTTTTTTTTTTTGGTGCAGGGAGTCACACCTGGGTTGGCCACATTGCAAATCCTTGCTTAACTTGCATGTCACTGTACTATAGTACAGTCAGTGATAGTCACAGTACTGTAATTCTGGTACCTGGCAGCTCCTGCTTGATCTATACTGGGGTACAGATTTTGGGGGCATGGAGGTTATTTTTAAGAGTTTTGTACCAACTACCATTGAAATTTCAGTCATTTCGCAATTAGGAAAGTAGTATTTTGAAGAGCTAAGGCTTCAGATGGAGGCATTGAAACAATCATGGGGGGCCAGAGCTATAGTGCAATGAAAGTATGTTTGCCTTGCAGGCTGCCAACCCAGGACTGACCTGGGTTTGATCCACAGCATCCATATGGTCCCCTGAGCCAGGAGTAAACCCTGTGGCCCCAAAACAAAACAGAACAAAACAAAACAAGACAAAAAAAAAGAAACAATCTTGCAGTATCAACCATTGAGTATTATGAGATGGAGTAGTTGTAAACTGACTAGATTCTAAGAATAAGGTAAAGCTGAAAGTGTTAGTTGGGGGAGGGAGAAAAAAGAAAGAGTTAGTTTTAAGAAAGTGATAACAAATAGTCCAAAGAAACAAATGAGTATAATTTTTTAATCTAATCACTTTTATATAACTAGGCTATATTTTGTATTACCTATTTCTTTAAAAATTGGCTTGAACCCAGCACGTGATATGTACAAATACGTTCTATCTCTGAGCTACATCCCTGGCTTCCTAGATTATGTATTCTGTTTGGCTGAGTTTTTTGTTTGTTTGTTTTTGTTTATTTTGGGGGTCACACCTGCCAGGGTTTTTTGATTGTTCCTGGCTCTGTTCTCCGGAATTCTATATGGTATGGGGATCAAACCTGTCTAAGCCTTTTGCAAGGCAAGATGCCCTTGCCCTATTTGCTATACTGTCTCTCTGGCCCTTTTCTTTTTTTTTTTTTTGGTTACCCTAACAGAACAGAAAGGCTTTGTAGTGCTAGGGATCAAACCCACAGTCATGCACATACAGTAGAAATGTACTTAATGCTTGTGAACTGTACAGTTGGAAATTGATTAAAATGAGACCAAAGGGGCTGGAGAGATAGCATGGCGGTAGGACGTTTGCTTTGCACACAGCTGATTCGAACAGATGGTGGTTCAAATCCCGGCATCCCATATGGTCCCTCGTGCCTGCTAGGAGCAACTACTGTGGTTTTGTTGTTATTGTTGTTGTTTGTTCGTTCGTTGTTTGGGTCACACCTGGCAGCACTCAGGGGTTACTAACTTGCTCTACACTCAGAAATCGCTCCTGGCAGGCTCAGGGGACCCTATGGGATGCTGGGATTCGAACTACCATACTTCTGCATGCAAGGCAAATTCCCTACCTCTGTGCTATCTCTCCAGCCCCTGGGAGCAACTTCTGAGCACAGAGCCAGGAGTAACCACTGAGTGCCGCCAGGTGTGACCCAAAAACCAAAAAAAAAAAAAAATGTCCATAGGTATAGATGCTCATTTTGTCAGGTATGATTCCTGAGCACAGAGCCAGGGAAAAGAAAGGCTGGAGGAAAGAAGGGAGTAATGTTATATATATTTCAACAGGTTACTCCTAGTTTTGCTCAGGCTTACTTCTTAGCTTTGGTGCTCAGGTGTCATTCTTGGCGGTGCTCAGGGGACCATATGTAGAGTGGAGAATTGAACCCTGGTTGACTGCAGACAAGACAAGAACCTGACTCTAGAATCTTTCTCTAGCCCTTGTATGTTCTTTTATTAAGATAGAGGAAAATTGGGGCCGGAATGGCGGTGCAGTGGTAGGGCGTTTGCCTTGCACTCAGCTGACCTAGGATGGTTCGATCCCTGGTGTCCCATATTGCCCCCCCCCACCTCGGGGCCAGAGAGATAGCATGGAGGTAAGGCATTTGCCTTTCATGCAGAAGGTCAGTGATTCGAATCCCGGCATCCCATGTGGTCCCCCAAGCCTGCCAGGAGCCATTTCTGTGCATAGAGTCAGGAGGAGTAACCCCTGAGTGCTGCTGGGTGTTACCCCCCTCCAAAAAAAAAAAAACATATAGTCCCTCAAGCCAGGAGCGATTTCTGAGCGCATAGGCAGGAGTAACCCCTGAATGTCACTGGATGTGGCCCAAAAAAAAACAAAAACAAAAAAGATCGAGGAAAATTTTTCTAGGAACTCCCATCAGACATCGTATTTATTAGTGTTAGTATACAATTATTCATTACTTCATCACAAGGGTAATGGAATTCCGACATCCCTTAAATGGAACTATTTTCTTTTTGTTGTTTTTTGAGTCACACCCGGCAGTGCCCAGGGGTCACTCCTGGCTCTACACTCAGAAATAGTCCCTGACAGGCTCGGAGGACCATATGGGATGCTGGGATTCTAACCAACATCCTTCTGCATGCAAGGCAAACACCTTACCACTGTGCTATATCTCTCCAGCCCTGGAAATATTTTCTTAACCTAGGTCTGGAAAGAATATCTGACATCTTCTACCCAACTATCTGAAAAAAATTAGTGGTACTGGTTTTTGTTTTTTTTTTTTTTTTTTTTTTTTTGTTGTTGTTGTTGGTTTAGTTTTTTTGGCCAATGCTTAGGGATCACTTCTGACTCTGCACTCAGTAATTATTCCTGGTGGGCTTGTGGGAACATATGGGATGATGAGGATTGCCTAAGTATGAGATTTTTTTTTAAAGGGGTGCTGGAGCAATAGTCCAGAGGGCAGTACACTGCCTTGTATGTGACTGACTTGGGTTTAGGGGCCATCTAGTGGCATAATTCAAACTCAATTTGGTCTTATTTCTGAGTTATCTCCCTGGCTCTAGTGGTTCTGTTAGAAGAAAGAAGGGGAAAATTGGGCATTGGGTAGGTTGTCAGTAACTGTGCTATTATGCCCCCATGGTTTCTCTTTGGTTCCAGTTACTATCTCTACACAGATGATTCCCATTTTCCAGACTTTTCTTCCAAGTGTCATCCCTTAGTATCTCAGAGTTATTGTTTAGTCTAAAAAATCATCACTTTCAGGTTTATTACTCTTATATTCCCTGACTGATAAAAATGTTACCAGATTTCTCAGGCCTGAAAAACCTGAACACATAACATCGTTGACTCTGGTACTCCTTATAAGTCAAAAAATTTTTAATTTTTTGTTTTTTTGGGGTTTTTTTTTTGTTTGTTTTTTTTTGGTTTTTGGTGCCACACCCATTTGATGCTCGGGTTACTCCTGGCTAAGTGCTCAGAAATTGCCCCTGGCTTGGGGGGACCATATGGGACGCCGAGGGATTGAACTGCAGTCCTTCTTGGCTAGCACTTGCAAGGCAGACACCTTACCTCTAGTGCCACCTCACCGGCCCCAATTTTTTGGTTTTTGGGCCACACCAGCTATACTCAGGGATCACACATGGTGGTGTTCAAGCAGTCATATGGGATGTTGGATTGTACCTAGCTTGTCTGCATGCAAGGCAGCACTCTTGCTCTTTTTTTTTTTTTTTTTTTTTTTTTGGTTTTTGGGTCACACCCGGCAGTGCTCAGGGGTTACTCCTGGCTCCATGCTCAGAAATTGCTCCTGGCAGGCACGGGGGACCATATGGGGCACCGGGATTCGAACCGATGACCTTTTGCATGAAAGGCAAACGCCTTACCTCCATGCTATCTCCCGGGCCCCAGCACTCTTGCTCTTTATTATCTAAACCATGCTTATTTTTTTCAGTCTCACTACTTCCTTTTATTTACAATGCTGTACCGCAAGTAAGCTGCCTCTTATTTGTACCTGACTTAACTAATAAAGAGTATTATCTCTAACTTGTCTTTCTTGTCCATGCTGTTCCCTCTTCTTCATTTCCTCTTTATTATATTCTTACTTTTCCTGCAGGTGTCCACTTAGGTGAGACCTGACAGGTTTTTCTTCTAGTTTTTGGGTTATACCCAGAGATGCTCGGGGGTTACTCTGTGCTTGGGGGGCCATCAGGGATGCTGGTGATTGAACCCAGGTCAGCCAGATGAAAGCAAACACCCTACGTGCTATGCTATTTCTGTGACCCCAGATCTGACAGTATGGTCTGGAACTTCCCTTTATCCTCAGCCTGAACTGCTCCAGTTCTATCTCCATAATATTTATTTATTTATTTATTTATTTATTTATTTTTGGTTTTTCGGGCCACACCCGTTTGATGCTCAGGGGTTACTCCTGGCTAAGTGCTCAGAAATTGCCCCTGGCTTGGGGTGGACCATATGGGACAATGGGGGATCGAACCGTGGTCCGAGGTCTTTCTTTGGCTAGTGCTTGCAAGGCAGACACCTTACCTCTAGCGCCACCTTGCCGGCCCCTCTATCTCCATAATATTTAACTCTTGTCTTCATATTGTTTTTGTAAATTCTTAATTTTCTTGTCTTCTCTCTCATTGACCGAGCTTCATGAAACTCAAAAGCTATCATCCTACCAAAACAACAAAACAAAACAAAGCATACATAAAGGGGTTGGAGCAACTTGCATGTGGCCATCTCATGTGGTCTTCTGAACCTCTCAGGAATAATTTATGAGTGCAGAGTCCCAAGTAGACCCGAGTACTGCCAGTTTGGGCCCCTCACAAAAAAAAAATCATCCTTTCCTCTCTATCCCTGAGTCAGTGTAATAAGTGAACTACAGATGTAGTCCCCTAATCATTGTTTAACGCTGGGGATTGAACCCAAGGCTTCTGCAACCAAAATATGTGCTTTGTGGCACAGTGGTAGGGCATTTGCCTTGCACTTGGCTGATCTATGACAGACCGCAGTTTGATTCCCCTGGCATCAAGTCAATATGATCCCGAGAGCCAGGAGTGATTTCTGAGTGAATAGCCAGGAGTAACCCTTGAGCGTCATCGGGTGTGGCTCAGAAACAAAAACAAAGGATGTGCTACATCTTCTTGAGCTGTTCTTAGTCCCAATAAATGTTTAATGGATGAAATCTGACATTAGGAGAAGTAGTTTGACTTTGGGAAATCTTTGCATCCAGAAGTCATTGAGATACTGACCCAGGAGTTTTATTGTGCCTATTACAGTGTTCTTTTTTTTTTTTTAATTACAGTGTTCTTGAGACAAAAACTTGGACCATTTACAGAAGTCACAAGCCAGCTGTACTAAGGATACTAAAATACAGATAGGCCTTTAGATTGTTCTGCTTCATTGGTTGTGTTAAAATCTGAGCCCAGGGCAATATACTGTAGTATGTTGGGTTGTACTATTTTTTAGTAAGAAAGGGCTACATCCAGAGTGCTTAGAGCTGCCAATGGGTGGGCCTACTAGTCTAGTGCTGGGGTGGAGAACCAGGGTATCACTTAGCATCCCATTTAGTCCTCTGGACCTTAAGGAGAGATTCCTGAATTTAGAGCCCTTCTGGGTGAGGCACAAAAACAAACAGAAAAAGACTTTATGTTTCTAGGCCCTGGCTGCATTAGGGTGTTAACCATGACAACATCTTTGATATTCCATCAGTTATCTATTAGTCCATTGGGTGGAACTAATAGAACTAATAGTATTAAGAAAAACATTTCACCAATTTTAGTCTTCTTTCCATGTTACAATATTTTCAAACCAGTCTTGGGGTAAGATATGTGTGAAAAGATTGGCAGGATATCTAAGCAACCATCTTATTACACAGAGATACCAGGTAGTGCTAAGGGCAGAAGAAATGATATGAGATGAGGACATCCTTGGATGACACTTTCATCATCCATTGTGCTTGATTGGGAAATGAGAGATAATCTAGCAGTAGGGTTCTTGGCTTGCACACAGCTGACCTGGGTCCCATTCCTGGCACCACATCTGAAATTGAACTACAAGGGGCTTGGCACTGGAAGTGCGGACAGCCAAACTAAAAAATATACTCTTTGACCATAAAGAATACATAGTAAAACTATGTATTACACCTTTAGAATGTAAATAGCGTTCTTCATCCACTTTTTGCATTCTTTAGTTTGGGTGCATTTGTCTTGGTCTGTTCTTTCTTTCTCGTGTGTGTGTGTGTGTGTGTGTGTGTGTGTGTGTTGGGTGCAGCAGTAAATGTACAGGCATAGAAAAGAACTCTCCATAAGGTAATAAATGCCATATGAGTTTATACAATTTAGGGCTTTATTAGCTGATATGATGTGACATGTCAACTAGTCAGAAATAAATGTGGGGACCGAGTGGTGGCGTTGGAGGTAAGGTGCCTGCCTTGCCTGTGCTAGTCTAGGACAGACCTCGGTTCGATCCCCCGGTTTCCTATATGGTCCCCCAAGCCAGGAGCAACTTCTGAGTGCATAGCCAGGAGTAACCCCTGAACGTCACCCGGTGTGGCCCAAAAAACAAAAACAAAAACAAACAAACAAAAAAAGAGGGGCCCGGGAGATAGCATGGAGGTAAGGCATTTGCCTTTCATGCAAAAGGTCATCGGTTCGAATCCCGGTGCCCCATATGGTCCCCAGGCCAGGAGCGACTTCTGAGTGCATAGCCGGGAGTAACCCCTGAGCGTCACTGGGTGTGGCCCAAAAACCAAAAAAAAAAAAAAGAGAGAGAAAGAAAGAAAGAAAGAAATGTGAACCCTAGGCTTAGCCTCTTTTTATTTTGTGGACCTTGGTGGTAATTCAGGGGCTAGTCCTGACTTTCTGTTCAGGGATCATTCCTGTTAGTGCTTGGGGAATGAACCATATGTGGTGCTGGGGTTAAACTGGCCTTGACTGTGTGCAGACCAAGCATTTAAACACAGTACTATCTTGCTAGTCCCTGGGATCAGACTTAATCTGATAGAAAAGAAGTCAATTTAAAGATATGTTTGCATGTTGTTCTCATTTAATAGTCATTTAGCTATCAGTTCAGTTATGAAGAATGTCAAGATAAATGAATATGCCTTGACTTTATACTACACATTATACACTCAGAATAGACCACCGCCTATTATTCTGTCTAACCTTAAGAGCAGCATATTATCTGGAACTGGAGGGAGGGATGAACACCTGCAAAAGAGATGAGGAAAAAAAAAAGACTAGAAAAGCAGGGAAGACTTACAATGCTGGTGATAATGGTAAGACCAGAAGTCTACTGCCATAAATTGCCAAGCCTGGTAGAATCTGATTTTCTGAGCTGTGCTCATATCCCTTACTGTTTCAGTGGTCCTTGGGACTCTATCTGCTCGGGTGGGTTGACTTCCACAGAGTGATACAGTTGAGCCAGGCCCTCTCTCTGGAGTGTGATCCCTCCAGGTTACTGGAAAGCTTCTCTGGAAAAACTATCAGGAGGACCATGCCTGGCCCTTAGTGAGAATCTGGGGAAGCCTTTGTGTTTTGTTTTGTTTTGTTTTGGGGGGGCCCACACCCGGAGACACTTAGGGGTTACTCCTGGCTCTTTGCTCAGAAAGCACTCTGGCAGGCTCGGGGAACCATATGAGATGCCAGGAATCGAACCCAGGTCAGCTGTGTGCAAGACAAACACCCTACTGCTATCTCTCCTCTGTTTCTGGTTTCTTTGGGATAAACTAGTACTTTGGTTTCCAGATGCTGTTGATCTGGCTTTTTTATCTAGAATTTGCTGCAAA
>PVKC010016738.1:0-13027 GCA_004027635.1 Crocidura indochinensis
CCTGAAAAAGACTTTTTAATCCACAAAAAACTTCTTTAAAAATTGGGGTCATTTTATATGCAGGTATACGGCATGCTGAAGCTTACTCCAGTTGCAGGGAAGAGTGATTCCCTACCCCTTACCGCTGCATCCCATCCAGTTGCCAGGCATCACTCAGTCCTCTGCTTGTCCTGTTTAATCTTTCAGGGTACACAGAGTAGCTGAGTTACTGAAGCGCCACATCTCATCCCGCTGCTGGGTATGCAGCTTTCCCGTGCTCAGTCCTCTGTTCAGGTTTTATGGACACAGAGGAGGCGCCCTGTCTCCCTCTAGGTGCCCTACTCGTCACTGCACCCCAACCAGCTTCTCTTGGAGGAGTCCCTTCTCCCTGCTCTCAGTGTAGATCACAATTAAAAAATCACAGTCAATCACTACAAATGACAAATGTAAAATGATTGTTGGCACCCAAAGTCTATCTTTATTAAACATATACTGTTAGCCTTTGAGGGTTTTACTCTTTTTCCTTACAGTTTTTAAATTTCCATTTGGTGTGCATTAAAAGATATATATGAATATAGCCCAAACCCTATAATTTCAACAGAAAAAGTAGGGGGTCGTCTTATATGCCTGGTCATCTTATATGCTGAAAAATACAGTATGTGAGTTGAGAGAGGATACCTGTATGCAGAAGAACAGAAGTAAGAAGCAGCCAGTTGAGTAGGGGGATAAAAGGAATGCACTGTCTCAGGATAGATGCCTAGGATCTCTACCAGTATGTGGCAAGAGGATTATTACCCGGTTTCTCTATCATATGGGTGTGTGTATTTTGTTTTTTGTTGATCATTTATTACTTTACTTCTACCACCATTCCTGGAGCAGAAATACAGATGGAACTAAACATGAAAAAAAACATAAAAACGTAAAAAAAGATATACTTTCATCTACTTTGTGCTCTGATTCCTGCATACCCCCAAACCTTATGCAGCATTTCATTGTTACTCAAGAACGCACATGCAAGCCTATAATTAGTGGAAACTCCAAGGTGATCTAATATCTGACATATTGAATGCTAGCTGATGTTCTTGGAACTGTGAAGTGAATCACACACTAGTCATTGTCTCTGAAATGAAAGGGAGAGCAAGAGTGAGCCTGAGACTAATTGCGAGAGTAAGTGGCTAGCCACAGAGAAATCTCAAAGGAGAAAGTATACTCAAGTGCATGCTTGTGTGTGTCTGTGTGTGTGTGAGAGAGAGTCTGACAACAGTCTGAGCAAATGAAGTATGACAATATGTGAGAAGTGTGCTTCTTCAATAATAACCTAAATTATGATGGGAGTCATTGTGAGGGGAAAGGTGGTCATGCAAATCTCCCTAGAGGAAGTGAATATTATATTAGAACTTAAAATATACTGTGCGAAATTGAAAAGGCATTTGCAGGAAGAAAATATATTAGAGAAAATTTAATACTGCATGATACAAGAAATGGAAGCTAGCAATATTCAAGGCTGTGTATAAAGTAAGGTATGTATTAGTAATTTATGGCATATGTATATGACAAGAGGTAACTCAAGGTTAAGTGTGCTATAAGACATTGATAAGGAAGACATTTGTTGTCTTTGTTGAAGGTGTCCAAGTAGATAGGAGAACATTATGAGCCTGTTGTTTAGAAAGAACCAGCAGAGCATTAGCTGCTAAAATGTGTGAATGAAAAGCACCATTAGCAAAGAAAGGAAAGTTGAGAGAATGAAGGCCAAAATTTTGAGTTTGTTGCTTTGGAATGGAGTGTGGTGTGCCTGAGATAAATTGAGCAGAAAATGTTGCAAGTTGGAAACAGGGAGAAAGGAATTCAAGAACATTCTGGGGTGACCACATAGGCCTCAGATGGTGCCTCCTAATAACAATGGCACTCAAGTGTATGATGGGAGAATTGCCAAGAACTCTTTTTATTTTGGCCAGATACATTGGTGGCATTTGAAATATCTCAGATTACTAATCGAACATTGAATAGTTAAGTATGCCATTGTAGAGAAGGAAGACTGTGTAGAATTTGACTAGGGAAAGAGATATGGATTTAGGTATCAGTGGATTTCAGGGGTTAAAGGCAGAAGAACTAGGAGAATGAGCACTGACAGGAGAGAACATTCAGGATATTCATTTTTGTAGTTGTTGTTTTTGGGTTTTTTTGGGGTCACACGAGGCAGCACTCGGGGGTTACTCCTGGCTCTACGCTCAGAAATCGCCCCTGGCAGGCTCAGGGAACCATATGGGATGCCGAGATTTGAACTACCTTCCTTCTGCATGCACCCTGCCTCTATGCTATCTCTCCGGCCCTGGAAGTTCATTTTTTAAATAATTTTTAAAAAAAAATTTTATTTTTAATTATGAGAACAAAGATGCAAAGAAAGAGGACAAGGTAAAGTTACAGTGGGAAGACAGTCACCCATAAACAGAATTCTCAGAAGAAATCCCCTTGTTGACACCTTAATTTTGAACTTTCAGCCAAAGCACATTAAGAAAAATAAAACAGAACCCGTGCACAACTACTTTGTCCTTCCAGTCCCCAGATTGAAGTACATTATGGATGTTCGTTTTTTTTAAGGTAGAGCTCTGCTGCAAGAGCAATTGATCACCTTGGAATTCTAGTTACCTCTTACTAGCTAGTGCCAACTTTCTCCTCAAAGCTCTCACCCCATTTTCCTTCATTGTGCTGCAAAATCATAATAATTTTCTTTGCATGCTGTGACATGTAAAACATTAGGATATACTGCTTAAGGAGCTGGGAGAAAATTGAATCTAAGAAATATTGAATGGTACATGCCAGATAGGTCGAGGTAGACGAGTTTTCCTTGTCAATATCATTTTAAGAAGTTTTATTAATTTATTTTAATTAATAAATTTCAAATAGTATCACCATGAGATGCACAGATACCAACTTATTCATGACTCAATTTCAGTTATACACGTTTTTCTATAATCAATCCCTATACAGGGGCCATAGAGATTGCACAGCGGTAGGTATTTGCCCTGTACACAGCCAACCTAGGAGGGACAGTGGTTCGAATCATGGCATCCATATAGTTCCCCGTGCCTGCCAGGAGCGATTTCTGAGGGCAGAGCCAGGAGTAACCCCTGAGTGCCACCGGGTGTGACCCAAACCTCCCACTCCAAAATCAATTTCTATACCAGTAACATATTCCTCCAGCATTCTCCCCGTTTGATCCCTTGGTTCTCTATGGTAGAGATTTTTTCTTCTCTCACATTCTCTCTTTTTCCCTTTTAGGAACCATGATTTGCAATTTTGTTCATAATGGGAGTTATCATGCATATCACTTTATGTGCTTTTAGCACCCTGTTATTGTCCAGAGTGATCACTTCCAATTATCATTGCCACAGGGGTCCCTTCTCTGTGGTGTATGTCTCACTTCTTTTTTTTTGTGGTTTTGGGGTCACACCCGGCAGTGCTCAGGGGTTACTCCTGGCTCCATGCTCAGAAATTGCTCCTGGCAGGCACGGGGGACCATATGGGGCACCGGGATTCGAACTGATGACCTTTTGCATGAAAGGCAAACGCCTTACCTCCATGTTATCTCCCGGGCCCCTCACTTCTTTTATTAAGTTGATTTCCTACTTGAAAGATTTCAACTCTATTTTAAATGGGATAGGGACTTTGATCTCTTTATACTCTGATCATTACTAGTATAATGTATTGCAACAAAATTTTTTGTATTTGTTTTGTAGTCAGCTTCATTGCTGAACTATTTTATTTTTTTCTAGGAGCATTTTTGTGGAATCTTTAGAGTCTTCAATGTAATCTGCAAATTGAGACAGTTTGATTTCCTCTTTTCAGTTTGTTTCCCTTTAATTCTTTCTCACTATTATCAAAATTTCATCCATGTGTTTCTCTAGATTTGTGCACAAAATCCTTACATATTTTGCTGACTCAACATTTAGTGAATATATGTTGATTAGAGTTAGTAATTTGTCTATTTTTCCTCGATTGGTAAGTAATGTCCATCCTTGTATCTAAATACTTTCCTGATTTTGAATGAAATTTTGTCTAAGTATGGATCTCCCAGTTTTTTTCTACTGGCTTATATAACTGTTTATAATTCTTTTACTGTGAGCTTGTGTCTATCCTAAAATTTTAGGTGTGTTTCCTTAAGCAGCACATCGTTGATTTTTGTTTCTTTATCTAACCATCTAACCCTCTATTCTGTACTTTTAAAACATTTTTTGAGACCATTGTGAATTATATGTCTTTCATAGTTGTATTTCAGGCATTTAGTGACAGTGAATTAGGTCCATTCCCACCACCAGTGTTGACCCTCCCTCCACCATATTTCCCCACGTACATCCCATACCTCCACCCCTAGATCGAAGAACTACCAGTGTAGCAGGTCCATTTTGTGTCAGCTTGTTATAGTTTTGGGTCTCATGATTTCATTGTCATTGACTTTGGCTTGGATATTTAGCTCTGACCTCATTTTCCCCACTTAATGCTCCTGAAGCTGCTTGGCCTCTGTGCCCCATCCACTTTTTTCTTTCCTTATTTTGTAGGAAGACATAGAAATATAAGACAGAACAAAATAATTCAAGTTCCATGGTTTTATGAAAAAGGTGGGAGCCCCTATCTATAATTTAAGTAAAATTAAAAGAAGAAATGAAAAAAGGAGGCAAGAGGGAAAGACTTGTTTGTTATTTGTTTTTGTTTTGTTTTTGGTTTTTTTTTGTTTTTGCATAGGCACAGAAAACGTTGGAAAACTAGAAAGGAAATTCCACTGGTCTAAGAGATACAGGGTTTCTACACCCATGAAGCATACTGTCAAAAAACTGACTACAGGCTCCAGTCGTTGGTTGTCCAACTCCAATGTCTCTCTTTATGTTGCCAGAAAAAGTTCTGCTCAGTCGCAAAGTGTCAAAGTGGGTCTACTATGTTAGAGGTCTTGGTTTTTGCACAGGTCTTAGGAGGAAGCCTAGGATAAAGTTTTTCTTTGTGGTCCCAACTAAATTCTGCTTAGTTGCTATTGTAGTAGTCCTCTATGCTTAGAGATCTTGGTTCTTTCACAGATCCTCGGACAGAGTGCCTTCTGATTTCATGACCTTTGGGTGGTGAGGTAGGGCAACCTGCCCTAAAATCAAGTTGTTGCTATTTCCTCATTGTCATGGTGTCTTATGGACCTACCCTGGAGCAGGTTGGTGCCAGAGTGGCATTTGAGGCTCCCTCAGGGGAAGTTTGATTTCTGGTGCTTGTGCAGTAAACTGTGCTGGTAGCAATGTTGGGATCTAAGGTTCGGGGTTGCATGGTCGATGTCTGATCTATTGAGGCCTAAGTCAAGTCTCCATGACAAAAATTCAAGGTGAAAGGTGTTACACTATAAAATGTATGAATTATCTATTTTTATTAGATAAGAATTTCTTTTGATATGTAAGATTTCCCTCACTTTAGTGTGCCTATGCAAAAAGGAACAAAGACACACGATACTCCTGGTGCATATGGGGTAAAAATAACAAGTTAAAAAATCTCTATAACCTGATTTTAACCTGAGCTCATAATTCAACCAAGAGTTTTCTTTAAATGCTCAGTGAAACATGGAGGAGTTTGTTTTTTTTTTTTTGGTTTTTGGGTCACACCTGGCAGTGCTCAGGGGTTACTCCTGGCTCCAGGCTCAGAAATTGCTCCTGGCAGGCACGGGGGACCATATGGGGCACCGGGATCTGAACTGATGACCTTTTGCATGAAAGGCAAACACCTTACCCCCATGCTATCTCCCGGGCTCCAACAGCCAAGAGTTTTCTACAAGAATTTCCTACTAAGCAGATCAAAATCAGGGATGGGGGAAGCTACCTCTACATGTTGAAATATACACTAAGAATTATAACTATAAGAAAATGCATCTACAGAAACATACAGTAGAAATATAGAAATCACCTTTAAGTCTTTTGAGATAGTTGGGCAATATTAGAATCTAGAGCACAGCTTCATCCCATCCTGTGGTCTTGTGGAGTCTGAGAAAAGGTTCACAGAAGTAGGGATTCAGGTAGTGTACTTGAACTGAGGGTCTCAAGAAAGCCAAATTCCATGCCAAGCAACAGTCTCTACAGTGGGGGGAGGTGGGAGAAAAAGGGCCACATAGATGGGTCTGTGGAAGTGTTGTCTGTAGGTTCTTCCCAGTGTGAGACATAGCAGTCTGGGAGGGTATCTTTTCAATTTGGAAGTCAACTAGAATCTTGCTGGGGTAGGGTGAAGAACTGAGGGTAAGGAGGGTTAAATAGGAGGAGATAGAGGATCATGGTTGAAGGGGTGAGAGGATAGAAGAGGATTTTTAAGGTGGTACAAGGGAGTGGAGAGTAGGGATATTATAAAATAGGAACTATATGCAATATAGACAGGGATTATGTACAATACAGATTAGACAAGCATAGAGGAGTCCACCACTACACACTCACACACATATATATAGAAAATGAAAATCTATTCGTAGGTTACAGTTGGACTGACCCTTATGGAATGGGTCAGAGCTCTTAAAAATGAGGCTGGAGGGGCCCGGGAGATAGCATGGAGGTAAGGCGTTTGCCTTTCATGCAAAAGGTCATCGGTTCGAATCCCGGTGCCCCATATGGTCCCCCGTGCCTGCCAGGAGCAATTTCTGAGCATGGAGCCAGGAGTAACCCCTGAGCACTGCTGGGTGTGACCCAAAAACTACAAAAAAATCAAAAATGAGGCTGGAACATGGGGTTTAGGGGAGGTTTTCCAGTATCTAGGCAATTCATCAATGGTGGATAAACTTTACTAGATAATAGCTTCTGGGGCCAGACATATTCTTATAACAATCATAATTTTTCTGTCAAGGGCACTAGGCAATATGATAGTGAGTTCTGTAAGAGTAGTCTACTTCATTGTGATTGTTTACCATGTCTTTAGCATCCAGATTTCTTTCCGGATAACTCTTACTTTGTGGTCTAATAGTAAGCTAGCTTGGTTTAAAAAAAACAAATTGTAAAAAATATAGTCAATAAACTGGGCCTGTAACAGAAGTCTATGGTGTGCAGTTGACTATTTCAATGGTCTCTGTAAACATAAGCATTAGATCATGATAGTGGGTATAATCTAATGGAAGATGGATATATTGGAGTATTTTGTCAGGGCATTACCATGTTGAAGACTGTATTTGTAGTCTAGTATAATAAACGCAAAACTTGGGTAACCAATATATCTTCAAGAACTCCTGTGAACAAGAAAAAGTTAAAGAGTTATTATAGGCATAATATAATTAAGACATTGAAACATTCTAATAGTAAGCTCTGTCATGTGAGTCCTTGGTTTCCGAATGCATACTGCACCTGTTTCTGTGGACAAAAGTATTAGAACATTATTACAGGTCTCTATGATAAACAGTTGATTGAACACCTGTCCAGTCTAAATAGCTGTATCCATTGCTGCAGACTTCTTTGAAGTATATATTTCTCCTCTTCCACTGAGTTTTTCCTTCTTGCTATTCTCTGGCACCTACAGTGATCGAGATATCTATCTATTGGGCCATTGTATTTCTTCATGTAAATATTCTAAGTACCATCTATAAGTGATATTCTGTATTTATACTTCTGACTTACCTCGTTTAACATAATTTTTGCTAGATCCATGCATGTTGCTTCAAATTGAATTATTGTATCATTTCGTACCACTATGTAGTGTCCAATTGTGTATATGTACCACATATTCTCTTCTGTTTATGAGCATCTATGTTGATCCAAGTCTTAGGCATTGTACTGAGTGCTGCGATGAATATTCGTGTGCATGCATCCTTTTAGATGAAAGCTTTTCTGTCTGAGGGGTAGATACCTAAGGAGAGTTTGCTGGATCGCCTGGTAGCTCAATTACAAGTTTACTGAGAGACCTCCATACTGTTTTTCATAGGAGTTGAACCAGGCAGCATTCCCACCAGCAGTGAAATAGAGTTCTTTTTTTTTTTTTACCAATCCCCACCAACAGAAGTTGTTTTATTTTTGATATGTGTCTTCCACCAACAGAGGTTGTTTCCATTATTTTTGATATGTGCCTTCCTCACTGGTGTAAAATGGTATTTCACTGTTGTCTTTTTTTGTTTGCTTTTGTTTTTGGGTTTGGGTAACACCCGACAGTACTCAGAGGTTACTCCTGGCTCTAGGCTCAGAAATCTTACTTGGCAGACACATGGGACCATATGGGATGCCGGGATTCGAACCACTGTCCTTCTGCATGAAAGGCGAACACCTTACCTCCATGCTATCTCTCCGGCCCCATCATTATTGTCTTGATTTGGATTTATCTAATAGTAAGTGATGAAGAACTTTTTTTCATGTGTCTGATTGCCATCTGTTCTTCCTTAGAGAAGTGTTTGTTCATTTCCTCTTCCCATTTTTGGATTTTTAGTGTGCTGCGGGGCACTTTGTGAGCACTTTGTCTATCCTAGATATCAAACCTTTATCTGATGTACTGAGTAAAAATATTTTTCCCAATCAGTTAGCTGTCTTCTACTTTTTCCAGTGTTTCTTTTGCAATATAGAAACCTTTTAGTTTGATATTGTCCTATTTAGGTTTAATGATAGAGTTATTGCCATTGGCATCTGATCATTTTTTGAGGTGTAAGTCTTAGAGTGTTTTGCCTCTGTTTTCCTCTATATACTTTATGTACTTGTAGGATCTCAAGATCTTAAACCACTTTGAATTGACTTTTCTTGGGGGGGGGGAGGGTCACACCCAGCTCAGAAATCGCTCCTGGCAGGCTCCAGGAACCATATGGGATGCCAGTATTCAAACCATCATCTGTCCTGGGTTGACTGCATGCAAGACAAACTCCCTAACTGCTATCTATCTGGCCCCCACTTTGAATTGACTTTTGTGTAAGGTGTGAGATATAGATCAATCTTTATTTTATTACAAGTGGTTATCCAATTGTTCCAACAGCATTTTGAGGAGACTGTTTTTATTCCATTTAAATTCTTGGTACCTTTGTCAAAGATTAGTTGACTGTATAATTGGGGGATATCACTGGATATTCTATTCTGAACCATTGGCCTGAAATTCTGTCTTTGTTCCAATACCACGCTCTTTTGATCACTAGATCACTATGGCTTTGTAGTAGAGCTTTAAGTTAGGTAAAGAGATGCCTCCTAGTTTTTGTTTTTGAAAATGCATTTAGTTATGCTAGGTCTATTTTAATATCATGCAAACTTTATAATTGTTTTAAGTCCTTGAAGAATATTGTCTGAATTTGAATAGGTATTGCAATCAATCTATATAATTGATTGTGTAAGATGGTCATTTTAATGATATGATTCTTCCAACCCATGAACATGGGATGCTCTTCCATTTCCTTATGTCCTCTAGTTTTTTTTCTGAAGTGTTTTGAAGTGTTCATGGTATAGGTCTCTCTTCTCTCTTGTTAGGATGATTCCTAGGTACTTGATAATTTTGGACACTATTTTAAAAGGGATGGATTCTTTGATTTCTTCTTCCTCTGAGTCCTATTAGTATAAAGGAATGCCACTGTCTTTTTGTGTATTGACTTTGTAACCTGCCACTTTGTTATATTGTTTTACTGTTTCTAGGAACTTTTCTGTTGACTCTTTAGGGTTTTGATATATATCATCATATCATTTACAAATAATGATGGTGTGACTTTGTCTTTTCATATTTTAATTCCTTTGATTTTCTTATCTTGTCTAATTGCTATTGATAGGAATTTTTTATACTATGTCAAATAAAAATGGAGATAGTATACAGCCTTGCCTAGTGCCTGACCTTAGTGGAAATGCTTTCAGTTTTTCATGGTTAAGGATAATGTTGGCTTTGGTTTTCTTATATATGGCTGTCACTATCTTGAGGAAAGTTCTTTTCCATCTTTATTTTGGTGAAGGTTTTCATCATGAAAGGGTGTTTGATTTTGTCAAATGCTTGACATCTATAAATATGATCATGTGGTTTTTGTCCTTCTTTCTGTTGATATGGTGTATGACGTTGATTGATTTGTTTATGTTGAACCATCCTTGAATTCCTGTGATGTTAAATTGGTCATAGTGAATAATCTTTTTTTTTGTTTGTTTGTTTTTGGGTCACACCTAGCAACACTAAGGGGTTACTCCTCGCTCTGTGCTCAGAAATCACCCCTGCAGACTTGGGGGACCATAGGGAATGCTGGAATTTGAACCAATATTTGTCCTGTGAATCAGCTGCATACAAGATAAATGCTGCACCACTGTGCTATCTCTCTGACCCCAGGTGAATAATCTTTTTGATGTGTTGTTGTATTCGATTAACTAAGCGTTTGTTAAGAATTTTTGGATGATTGTTCATTAGTGAAATTGTCCTGTAGTTTTCTTTCTTGATGGTATCTTTGTCTGCTTTGGGAATGAGCGTGATAATAGCTTCATCAAAGGAATTAGCGTGAATTCTCATCTTTTGGTTTGGAAGAGTCTAAGGATCAGTGGTAGTAGCTCTTCTCTGAATGTTTGATAGAATTCACCTGTAAATCCATCTGGTCCTGATCTTTTATTATTGGGGAGTTTCTTTATTGCTGTTACAATTTCTTTAATTCTTGTTGGCCTGTTTAGGCTTTCTATTTCTTTCATATTAAATATTGGGAGGTGATATTTTTTAGAAATCTGTCCATTTCTTTAGATTAACTGAGTATATTTGTTCATAATAGGATTTTTTTCATAATAGGATTTTATAACATATTGGATTTCTTGGGATTCTGTTGTAATCTCTCCCCTCTCATTTCTGATTTGATTTATTTTAGTATTCTCCCTTTTATTCCTGACGAGTCTTGCCAGTGGTTTGTTTATCTTGATGATTCTTTCAAAAAACCAGCTCCTGGTCTCATTAATTCTTTTTGTCGTCTTCTTCTTCTTCTTCTTCTTCTTCTTCTTCTTCTTCTTCTTCTTCTTCTTCTTCTTCTTCTTCTTCTTCTTCTTCTTCTTCTTCTTCTTCTTCTTCTCTTCATCACATCTGACAGCACTCAGGGGTTACTCCTGGCTCTATGCTCAGAAATCGCTCCTGGCAGGCTCAGGGGACCAAATGGTATGTCAGAATTCGAACCACCGACCTTCTGAATGATGCAAGGCAAAAGCCTTAACTCCATGCTATATCTCTGGCCCCTATATTTTTTTCTATGTTGTTTATTTCTGCTCTAGTTTTTATTATTTCTTTCTTTCTGCTTGTGTTCAGGTTATTTTGCTTTTGGTTTTCTAGATTTTTTTTGGTTTTTGGGCCACACCCGGCAGTGCTCAGGGATTATTCCTGGCTCCATGCTCAGAAATTGCTCCTGGCAAGCATGGGGGACCATATGGGACGCCGGGATTTGAACCGATGACCTTCTGCATGAAAGGCAAACGCCTTACCTCCATGCTATCTCTCCAGTCCGGTTTTCTGAATATTTAAGGTGTCCCTTTAGGTTGTTGATTTTGTCATTTTCTTCTTTCCTAACATAGGCCTGCATTTCTGTGAATTTCCCTCTTATTACTGCTTTTTCTGTGTCCCACAGATTTTGACAATTTGTCTCCTCATTATTATTTGTCTCAAGGAATTTCTTTATTTTTTCTTTTATTACCTCTTTGATTCAGCTGTTGATAAACAGTATATTGTTTCTTATACAGTTGTTAAATTTTCTTCACACCTTCTTGATTTCTTTGGCATTGTGGTCTGATAGGGTGGTTAGTATAATTCTTATATATGTGAACT
Source organism: Crocidura indochinensis (assembly GCA_004027635.1). Classification (NCBI taxonomy): domain Eukaryota; kingdom Metazoa; phylum Chordata; class Mammalia; order Eulipotyphla; family Soricidae; genus Crocidura; species Crocidura indochinensis. Next base: position 11,698 of record PVKC010016738.1, read on the forward strand.
TATGTAGGTTTTCTTGTATCCTAAAACGTGGTCTATCCTAGAGAAGGTTACATGTACACTTGAGAAGAATGTGCATTTATATTTTGGGGGATAGAAAGCCCTAGTTCTTCTTCTTGCTCATATAGGACTCTTGTGTCTTTGATTGTGTTCTGCTTAGTGTATCTGTCTAGTGGCTATAATGGTGTATTGAAATCTCCAACTATTATCACTTTTCCTTCCATATATTTCTCTAGGTTCGTGAGCAAATTCCTTACATATATTGCTGGTTCTACATTTGCTACTTAATTGTTGATTAGAACCTCTTTACCTAATGTTCCCCTGATCAATAAAGAGTTCATCTTTGTCTCTGAGTACTTTATTGAGGTTGAATGCAATTTGATCTGTCACAAATGTTTTTGTTTTCTGGCAATTTGTATAATTGTTTTCTGTCCCTTTGCTCTGAGTCTATGTCTTTACTGAACTTGTGTGTTTCCTGCAGCCTGCAGATATCTGGGTTTTGTTTCCCGATCTAACCCTCTACTCTGCACCTTTTGATGGGAGAGTTTAGTCCATTAACATTTAAGGAAATTATTGATAGAGATGGTTTCTGTGCCAGTATGTTGTGTAGAGTTGTTGTTTTTGTTACAATTGGGGAGTTGGATTGTGTGATTGATTTCTGAGTAGGACGACATGGCAACTGGCTCTCCCCATCCAAGGACCCCAAGATGATCCCAGAACCTTCCCGTGAGGTTGGGCCTCATCCTGGGCTCCTCTCACAAGGCCTTGTCCTGAGACTGCATCTCCGGCCATCACTACCTTCTTCAGCCTCTGCAGGTGGGAATAAGTCCCTTCCCAGGAACCCAGACTCTGGTCACCCCCACCTTGGTTTAGTTAGTGCAAATATCACAAGTTCCTTTTTGTCTGAGAATGATTTTTCCATACCACGTAAATGTGAGTTTTGCTGGGTAGTGGAATTTAGGTTGAAAGTTACTTTCACTCAAATTTTAAATATGTCATTCCACCTTTTCTTGCCTAGATGTTTCAAATACAAGAGCTGGTTTGATTATTGTGTTATTTCCTTTTTACTTGAGAGTTTTTTCTTTCTTGTTTTAAAGAGTTCATCTCTTTCTTTTTTCCCATTTTTGTTGCTGTATATCTTGGTGTTGTTCCGTGAGATTCTATTTTGTTTGGCACATTTTTGCATGGTTTCATATTTTCTTATGGCCAAGAAATAGTACATGATGCATATGTACCATAGCTTCTTTATCCAGTAACTTATTCTTGGACACTTGGGTTGTTTCCAGATTTTTGCTATCATATATATAACTTCAAGTAATATAGGGGTACCAAT